>JASCZW010004080.1:0-41190 GCA_034211315.2 Aedes japonicus | reverse complement strand
GCACTTCAGCCAGCTTGAAACGGACCACTCCGGATTTTGTTTGTCCACAAATTGCTTTTTCTTGTTTCGAGTTCCATTTGATGTTATATCTGAACGCGATCGACTACTTTGATCAAACTTGCACCAGACTGTCAAAGATTTTTGATTCCCAACACTACAGGCGTGAGGGGCGTACCAATTTACTTTTAGTCAGCCTTTGAATATAAAAACTCTTTCAATCAAGTTTAAGGATATTAAGCTGAGTTCAGGTGGCGTTCGTCATCCGTGAGCTAAGATTTAAGATCAGATTTTCAATATGATGCCTGGTTCTTTGCTAATTAAAGGAAAAAGGTGATTATCGTCCCAAGTGTCCCAGTGATTAAGATCTCCTTTCTGCCGGAGTTGGTGGTGTAGTGGTAAGCGTGACTGCTACTTGGCAACCCAGTGGGTCTGGGTTCAATCCCAGTTGACGTCGGTGGTTTTTCTGAGGCGAAAAAATCTGGTCACGTCTTCCTTCGGAAGGGAAGTAAAGCCGTTGGTCCGTAGAGTCGATAGGTAGGATCCAGGTGGTGGAGTCGTCTTCCTGGCGTCAGTGAATGTCACCATGTGAGGAAATGGGCTGACGGAAAATAATAAAAAACAAAGAATCTTCTCTCAGAAACCTGCCACCGGAAGGTTAGTCATTTTGTTGTCTTACATTTTCATGCACATGTTTGGAGTATTGAAAAAGATTTAAAATTGCAGTTGAAGATCTAATAAAATTATACAAGGTGAAAATTACACCCAAAATAAAAAAGCAAGATTGTAATGTAATTTCGCATGATTTGGTTTAATTTCTCGTAATGGATCGCAACTTGGAGAAAGAAAGCAACATTGGTCGTGGGCAAAAAAGCAACACATCAATTCGATTAGAAAAATTCAATGTGTGCGTGATGTTGTACAGTTGATTAGTAGTAGTAAACTCAATGGCGCACAAAAAAAAAAGATTACCATCCGCTACCGAGAGTCGAACTGCGACCGTCAGCATGACGGCTCTTCATTGTAACCATCCAGTCACCACAACAAGTTGAGGTGAATGGAATAAATGTCCTAGAGTTTCTTCGGTTTTTGAGGCACTCAACGTTACAACAATGAAGCAAATTTCGGTCGCACACACTTACATGGCTTCGTTTATTTCATAAACCGCATGGTGACTTGATGAGAGGGCGATAGGAGTGTGATGACGAGTGCAGATAAAAATAGAACACTTGACAGCGGAATAGCAACAGAGGCATACGGCGTAGCGGCGTTCTGTGCCATTGTCTCACCCATATTGAGAAGTTGTTGACGGTTGAACAAAAACCCAACGGTTGCTGCGATTGTCGAGGCACTAGGCACACAGCGATAACCACTTGCACACACTTGCATGGCTTTGTTTATACCATAAAAAGCTTTGTGGAACATGATGGGCAAATTTGCCTTTTCAGAATCATGCGGATTTCTCAAGATATGATTGCAAAAACTGCAAAATTGCAATTTTGCATTTTTGCTACAATTTCAACTTTTGGGTGTACGTATGACTTTTTCAGAATTATGAGTTCTACAGGAGATCGTAATTCGCTGGTTGTTTAAAGGCTGGTGAACAGAAAGTAAAGATTCCATGTAAAATTGTAAAAATGGTCTTCTGAAACTGAAATATACTGCAATTCGACGAAAGGTGTGTTTGATTGAATTTATTGTTCTCATCTTTTTAACTCATTGCTTATTTACCAAAGGACGCTTGCATTAGGGTAGAGCAACGATTTAGTCAGGGGTGACTGTTTTAATCAGTTGTTAGGAAATAGGGCTATAACTCCTACATTTTCCAAATTATTTCACTTTTCATGATACGAACATAAGTTCTATCTATTGGTTGAATGATTCGATGTATAAATCATGATTGATAACCAATTTATGACTGAGATTTTTAAGATTTAAAAACCATCATCTAGAAAACCAAGTTCGCTCAGATTTCGCCTTTGCATATTTTGCATTTGTAGTCGTGTACCGGAGTGAATGTCTTCATCAGCTTCTTCTCACACCGAGGATTGTTGCCAGAATGTGATGTTTAACATTAAGCTTAACTTATTTCATATGTAGATGATCTGAAATCATTATTTATTTCATGTCTCTTCCAGTTATTTGAGGTTGGTCTATGCTTACGATTATATTGTCCATCATCTGGTACTATCATATGCAATAAACACTATTTTTTCGAAGCTGTCCAATAGTATTCAGCGATGAATAATGCTTCGCTGTTTGAGCGGCAGCTATGAGTTGCACTGTTGCTTATGAGAGTTTCCTGTTTCCTCTCTTCTTCTTGTAACCATGGATACACCCAAAAGTTGAAATTGTAGCAAAAAATGCAAAATTGCAATTTTGCAGTTTTTGCAATCATATCTTGAGAAATCCGCATGATTCTGAAAAGGCAAATTTGCCCATCATGTTCCACAAAGCTTTTTATGGTATAAACAAAGCCATGCAAGTGTGTGCAAGTGGTTATCGCCTGTGTGCCTAGTGCCTCGACAATCGCAGCAACCGTTGGGTTTTGTTCAACCGTCAACAACTTCTCAATATGGGTGAGACAATGGCACAGAACGCCGCTACGCCGTATTCCTACTGTTGCTATTCGGCTGTCAAGTGTTCTATTTTTATCTGCACTCGTCATCACACTCCTATCGCCCTCTCATCAAGTCACCATGCGGTTTATGAAATAAACGAAGCCATGTAAGTGTGTGCGACCGAAATTTGCTTCATTGTTGTAACGTTGAGTGCCTTGACAACCGAAGAAACTGTAGGACTTTTATTCCATTCACCTCAACTTGTTGTGGTGACTGGATAGTTACAGTGAAGAGCCGTCATGCTGACGGTCGCGTACGACTCTCGGTGGCGGATGGTAGTCTTTTTTTGTGCGCCATTGAATTTACTACTGCTGATCAACTGTACAACATCGCGCACACATTGAATTTTTCTGGTCGGGTTGATGTGTTGCTTTTTGCTCCGCGACCAATGTTGCTTTCTTTCTCCGGGATTGCGATCGATTACGAAGTAATGAAACCAAATCATGCGAAATTGCATTACAATCTTGCTTTTTTATTTTGGGTGTATAGTGCACCGGTATTGTAACTCTAATCCTCCTGTCTCTTTCATTTGATTTTTTTTTAACGAAGCTTTCTGTTTGTCGTCTCATTCGCTTCGTCTAACATTTCCGTGAAGTAGATGAAATAAAATTACACTTTGCCAATCTAAATATCAATGACAAACTAAAAGTTTGGTTGTGTAGCAATCAACATGTTTTGGTTGACTGTTTTTGAGAGTGGTAGGTACAACAAGGGGTGAGTTTGCGTAATTAACGTTTGCAGCAGATCGTGAACTGGTCTATTTCATTTCACCTACACACACATGCACGGAATCGCACTCATCTCAATATTGTTAATTTATGTACGGATAACGGAGCTGAAGAAAACATTTTCATGAACGGAAAGCAATCCGCATGCTTTTGATAAGTCCCTACAAATAGGAGCTTTATTTTCTCACTATGAAATTTTCGAAATCTTATGCTTGTTTCTGAAGGTAAGTTCAGATAGATTGAAAGTTAGCCTAGAGATTAAACTCCGAATAATGGCAGTTCTAATTATAGATTACACTACAGCTTCATCAAATATCTCGGGTGATGTATGCATTGCTGAAATCCGTCCTGTACCCTATACAAATATTCTTCCAATATAATAACAATAAATAACTAGTGCAATAGACCCCTAAATATCTGGTGCTCAGCCGAGGTTGAATGATTTGCTTAGATTCATGTTAATATTTGTATTTTAATAAGTATCTGCCCACATTTTTTGTTTTACACGGAGTATTTAACGTTGATTAAATTTCAGTTGAAATTACAATGAAAGTGTCCTAACGTTGCAGCTTTCGGTAAAGCAAACTAAAATGTCCGTACCAAATATTTCTGCTCCTGAAAAGCACCTCCTACTAGGTCCCTATCGGGAAAAGAATCTCCCCACGTTCCGAAACATTTGGCTGAATTGTTGTACAACCATCCGAACAGCCACTCTGCTCTAGCTGGAGGACAATCCTCCAAAGTGGATACCACTATCATTTTATGACTCCGGTCCAAATTAGGATAAAACCAAACTACTGTTCTCATCATCAAGCTTCATTGGCTCGTTGGGCCCGGTGCCTCAGTGCAAACCGTGTGCCTGGTCGGTGACAACCGAAAGTGGTGGCCTCGTCTGCCTGGACCAGGGCCAGCTGTCTAACTTTTGGGAAACTATCATCGCTGAGGCTGCTGCTACCGGTGTTTTTCGGTTTTTTATTTTCCCCGTCCTCTAGCAAGTGAAGCAAGTGAAATGATACTGGCTACCCCAGGGTCCACCTTTCCTCCTATGTGTGGATACCCGGGGTACGTAGATAAACTCATATGTATATAATTTAATTAATGCTGATGGACACAGTTAAATTTTATGGCTTCTGAATGCTCGTCTCATTTTGAACCGGGGAGTTCTGTTTTCTTCTCACACCGAAAGCTAACACTTGCTGCTGAACGTCCATCCGTCCATCCATCGCCATGCTCGTGTTGGGGATATTGGATTCTCGTGGACGACCGACGGCGGGACGAACGTGTTCCATCTCATGTTCGCTCGTTTCGATAAGATTTCTGTTTGTTTTTATTACTTCTCCAAACAACATTCTCCATTTACCCCGCCTCGCGAAACTCCACGTCCCCTTCGGTTCCCTGTTGCCTTGATGCTTCCTCACCACTACCATTCATTCAGTACCATTGTTTGTCTTCTAGTGCTCTTCTAATGGCAACAACAGCAACTCCAATGCCAGTAGTGCCCTTCTTGAGCATAAATTATGCCTGGCTCAGCATGCTTGCCAAACAACAAGCAACTCGTTCTAATGTTGAATTTTATAGGATTTTCCACTGAGCGGGCCTCTACATACGCACTTTCCTCATTGCTAGCATATTGGCCAACCGAAAACCAGATTCGTGCTACCACGTTGTGCATTTCCGTTAATTTTATATGCTCGATACGTGCGACTGTGTGGAACCACGGAATGTGCACAGTTTCCTGTTTCCTCCCATGATGGGCATTGCGTTTTAGACTGAAACTGGCTGGATTTGAGCCCATTGAAAGTGAAATGTTGTGAATGTCTCCAAATGCACGTGCATGCCATGGGATGAGCGTATTGGGCCACGTTTCGTCAACTATTTTCACTGGAAGTTGAGTGCGAACTTGTGTTGGTCGATCCGTAATTTTGCATTCGTGCTGTTTAGTAGTATTCTGCTTAGGAATAAATAGGAATTTTGCTATCATTTAATTTTTAATGCATTATGAACTTGCAGGCTTTTATATAAATTTCCATGAATTTTGACTTTCAAGTGGTTTAATGACAAATTTGAGGGAGGTAGCTCATTGAATCTTCTGATCCGCTTCTTTGTATCTTGCTGTGAGGTACCAGGAGGTTACCGGCCGGTCAGACAAATTTAGATTTTATTCAGCACTAGCTGAACCCGGTGCGAGCCTTGCTACGCATGCAACAAAATGAATGAAAATTTAATAGAACCTGCTCATTTATGTCAACTTCTTGTGCATAATGTAGCACTGAGAGTAACTCAAGCATCCCCCATTCTTGGCTTAGCAGGGGTCAAACTTTTATCAGTACATGCTTCTTACCCTAGAAATACACATTTTGAGTTTAAGTTGCATGGATAATTCTCATGTTTGGTTCCAATTTCTGTTTCGTTTGTTTGAGAGGCCTCCCCCTCTCCCACCAGAGAGATGAGGTCTCAAACCACCTTAGAAAAAATCTTGTCTAAAACTCCCCACATGCCAAATATTGTTCCATTTGCTTGATTAGTTTTCGAGTGATGTGGCAATTTGTGTTTCATTGGTGTGAGAGCACCCCCTTCCAGATGAGGGAGGAGTCTCGAGCCATCATAAGGACCTTCACCGACTCCAAAAATCCCAGCATAAAAAATCCGGACATACTGCATACAAATTTTCCGGCCAAATTGCATACAAATTTGCATAGCAGTAGGCATAGTTCTCATGTTTGTTTGAAATTTGTGTTTCATTTGTATGGGGACCCCCGCTTTTCAAACTACCCCGGCTTCAAACTACAATAAAAACATTTCTTGCCTTCAAAAACTCGCCTATACCAAATTTGGTTCCATTTGCATGATTAGTTCTCGAGTTATGCAGGAATTTGTTTTTCATTAGCATGGGAGCCCCTTTTTCTAGAGGCGGGAGGGGTCTCGAACTATCATAGGATACTTTTCCAAACTATAAACCCCTGCATACAAATTTCCATGGCAGTAGGGATAGTTCTCATGTTTGATATGTTTGGTTGAAATTTGTGTTTCATTTGTATGGGAGTCCCCCTTTCCAGAGGGTGGCGGGGACTCAAGAAACCATAGAAACATATCTTGTCTCCAAAAACTCCCACATGCTAAATTTGGTTTCCTTTGCTTAGTTAGTTCTCGAGTTATGCAAAAATGTGTGTTTCATTTGTATGGGAGCCCCCCCTTCCAGATATGGGAGGGGTTCCAGACTATCATAAGAACCTTCTACGACCCCAAAACCCCTCCACGCAAAATTTCACGCCGATCGGTTCAGTAGTTTTCGATTCTATAAGGTTCAGACAGACAGAAATTCATTGTTATACATATAATAGCTGCGTCCGGTGCGTGCAAGCGGCTACGCTTGCAACTAAATTAAAGGAAATTTAATACAACTGGCATCTTTATGTTTTTTTGCCTTCAAAACCCCCCACATGCCAAATTTGATTCGATTTGCTTGTTTAGTTCTCGAGTTATGAAGTAATTTGTGTCTCATTTGTATGAGAGCCTCCCTTCCTGAGAGAGTAGGGGTCTCAAACAATCATAAGAACCTTCTCCAGCCCCAAAAACCCCTTCATATAAATTTTTCACGTTGGTCGGTTCAGAACTTTCCGATTCTATAAGGGTCTGACAGACAAACAGACAGACAGAATTCATTTTTATGCATATAGAAATCTAGCCTCCAAAAACCCCCATATGCTAAATTTTACTTGATTTACTTGATTAGTTCTCCAGTTATGCAGAAATTTGCTTTTTATTTGTATGGGAGCCCCCCCCCCCCCTTTCAAAATGGGGAGGGGTATTGAACTTCCATAGAAACATTTCTTACCTCCAAAAACCTTAACATTCCAAATTTGGTTTCATTTGCTTCATTGGCTCTTGAGTTATGCTAAAAATTATGTTTCATTTATATGGAAGTCTCCCCTTTCAGAAGGCGGAGGGTCTCAAACCACCTTAGAAACATTTATTTCCTTCAAAAACCTCCATTTGCCAAATTTGGTTCCATTTGCTTGATTTGTTCTTGAGCTATGCAAAAATTCGTGTTTCATATATATTATAGACCCCTCTTTCAGTGAGCGGAGGAGTCTCAAACCACAATAGAAACATTTCTTGCCTTCGAAAAACTCCACACGCCAAGTTTGGTTCCATTAACTTGATAAGTTCTCGACTTATTCAGAAATTTGTGTTTCATTTGTATGGAAGACTCCCCCCCCCCCCCCCCTTTGGCCCATTCCAGATGGCAGAGGAATCTCAAAACTCTATAGATACATTTCGCTCCTCCAAAAACCTTCAGATGCCAAATTTGGTTCCATATGCTTGATTAGTTCTCGAGTTATGCACAAATGTGTGTTTCATTTGTATGTGAACCCCCCTCTTACTAATAACTCGACTGGAGTACGAGACACTGAAGAAGTCTGCACATTGTAGACGAAATACGCGTATCTGTCGAAGATAAGCAAAGGTAGTTGGAATTAAATGGAAGATACTAATTCTTCTTCTAATTTCTAGTTACAGGTATTCCACTAAACAGCTCAAACCCTCTAGGATTGAATCATGAGGTGTTTGTTTTGATTATTAAAAGTTCAAGAATAGGGGAATGAAATCATTATGTGTATTAACGAAATGCACATAAATTTGTTGAATTTATGTAGTAGTTGTGATGTTAATGTTAGCTGATCAACTCTTCCTTTCCCTTTCACGAAACACTACGATCGTAGAATGGCATCCACGGTGTCCGTACTCAAGCGGATTCGGATTTTGGTCTTTTTCAGATTGTATTGCGAGAAAACTCTCTCTACCACTGCCGAAGAATGCGGAATTTCTAATTGGCTAAAAACTTTCTTAGCAAGTGAAAAGCCCATCTGCTTGCTTGAAATACAGCAGTTTTCTCCAACATGTTTCCAAGTCATCCGATTCCTCCACACAGAAAAAAATTAATTTTAACAGGCGCGTACAATTTTCACTCGTTTCTTTCGAAGCTAAAGGAGGTGTAAAAAATGAATTTGTTTGCAATCTTTCATGCGCCATACAACAATGTTTACAACAGACTAGATTCAGGCGCTATCTGGCTTAAATTTAAAGGGTGATACGGTCAAAATTTGGTCAAGGGAAAACGCGTGTAAATCGGTGAAATCGTTTATTTAAAAAATCAAATTAAATTTCTTTTTCAAGTTCAATTAGTATAAAATTCAGGAAAAATATTCAGTTAGGCTTCCGCTTTTCCAAATCCGAATTGCCGGGCCTTACGCTTGACCCCTGCCATCAGATTTTGTACAGCCACCTTGTCCACCTTCTTCGCCGCAGAAAGCCAGTTTGCCTTGAACTGCTGCTCGTCCTTAGCAGTTTTTTTGGTCTTCTTTAGGTTCCGCTTGACAATAGCCCAGTATTTCTCAATTGGGCGGAGCTCTGGCGTGTTGGGAGGGTTCTTGTCCTTGGGAACCACCTGCACGTTGTTGGCGGCGTACCACTCCATGGCCTTTTTACCGTAATGGCAAGATGCCAAATCCGGCCAAAACAGTACGGAACAACCGTGTTTCTTCAGGATAGGCAGCAGACGTTTATTCAAACACTCTTTCACGTAAATTTCTTTGGTTGACAGTCCCGGAAGCTATGAAAATGCTGCTTTTCAAGCCACAGGTACAGATGGCTTGCCAAACCAGATATTTCTTTGCGAACTTTGACAGTTTCGTGTGCTTGAAAATATCTGCTACCTTTCCCGGAAGCTGCTTGTAGTCGGCTTTGACGTAGGTTTCGTCGTTCATTACCACGCAGTCAAACTTCGTCAGCATCGTCGTGTACAGCCTCCGCGATCGCGCTTTGGCCGTCGTATTTTGTTTATCATCGCGA
Organism: Aedes japonicus; assembly: GCA_034211315.2. Taxonomy (NCBI): domain Eukaryota; kingdom Metazoa; phylum Arthropoda; class Insecta; order Diptera; family Culicidae; genus Aedes; species Aedes japonicus. The sequence continues at coordinate 31,991 of JASCZW010004080.1, read as the reverse complement.
TTTGGAGTCACTACCTTCTTGTAAGTCGATAGTCCGGCTCTGTTTTTTGGCTCGATGCACGGTTGTAGACGATACACCCAGCTTATTTGCGGCATCTCGGAGAGATAGGTTAGGTTTCGCTTGAAACTACCGGCAACTCTCTTTGTCGTCTCAGCGGCTTCCGGTTTTCGATTTCCCCGATCCAGACTTCCTGGCTGTCGACAAACGTTCCCCAAACACTTTAATTACATTTGTAACGGTTGATTTGGCAACTTTTAGCGATTTTGCCAACTTTGCGTGCGAGTAGCTCGGATTTTCGCGATGCGCGAGCAAAATTTTGATACGCTGCTCTTCTTGCTTGGACGGCATTTTGACAACTGAAGAGTGAATTCCAAAATCAAAATAGGAGCAACATTCTACACACACACCCCTTCAAAATGAAGGGTGTTCAGGTTTTTTAAATGCAAAATTGAAAGAAATACGTCAAGTTGATATTGACCAAATTTTGACCGTATCGCCCTTTACATGAAATATTTCATTAATTTCTGCCAAATCTAGCATTCCCTTTATGTGCAATAAACGATATAGACAATTCAATGTTTTTTTCAATCTGTGCACCTCGATGTCCTTGCAGATGATTGCCGTCCTCAACTCTCGATATTCATTTTCGATGGCCTGTTCCTCAACTTTCACTAAAAAACACTTTTTAAAAAATTTTCTTTTGAGCGTGTTAGTAGAACGGTTGTGATTGGGAAACTAGGAGAATTTGAAATTAATACTTCATTTGATCACTTTTTGTGCAGCTTGAGATAAACGCTCTTAATGGATCTTATAAACGCGTAAGTATTGGATCGTTCAGATCAAAGCACCTCTATGATCTGTTTAGTCAACTCGGTATAGAATGCACAGCAGATCGAGTAGAAAGCCCCTTCCTGGTTTCATCGAGAGTTCCAGATCTAGTAAACATTTCTCCTGCTGCTACCCCGATGTATATTTCGACTTCCACGAAGATGTTTCTCGAAATGAAACACTCCGAAATCTATCAGATGTTTTAGGTAATCGCCCTCGCTAATATTTGCGAGGAAAACTATAAGCAAGACTTCAGTTGATTGCACATGTTCGGCAACTCTGAAGCTTCTGACCGGGAAGATGCGGTCCGCTGTGTAGATATAGTACAAAACGTAGCTCAAGAAGTAAAGCTAATCGGATGATTAAGATGACAGAGAAGGTGATGTGAGGTTTGGAGCTCTGAAAACCGTTCCAAGTTCCTTTTGACAGCCAACGATAGCCATCTGATGGCAAATGGATGCAGAACATTCATAGGCTTCAATTCCAAGATACTTTGTATCATCTGAAATTCTTCTCATCTTTTGGGGCTGCAAGACAAGTAACTGTAGACATTTCGCATTAAATGTTAGCGGTATAATCGCAGCTTTTCACATGCGTAGTTTGCACAAAGAGCCAAAGAGTCAAATGAGATAAGTCCCCTTTCAGCAGCTTCTTGAGGGATCGATCAGAACCCATCATTAATGCCGCTCACCTTTTTTTTTGTAACCAGTGCCATCGATCTGGAACTGTTTGACAATTGCGCAAAATATATATAGGGTATGTGTCCCTTGACTCAGCCTAGTATGCAACAATCGATTACATTTTTTATCATAACTCATAAAGTTTTTCAGCTGGAAGCAAAATTAAACTAGCTATACACTTGCTAAGATATGTTTAATAACCCATCCGGTAGTATGTATCACGAAAAGTTACACAACGCATTTTATAAAGTCAGAAACGTCTGAGGGATATGGATGTAATGTCGGTCTGTAGGCATCAAATTGGGTCTATTCATGGATGCAAGTTCGTCCCATTCGATAGATTTGTTATAGAATGTTGGCTATGTACGCTTTTTGCCAATTTTCTGATTCAAGGCGTTCCTTTCGCTCTACCCAACAATCAATTTTACTAATGATCAAACTATACTTAAACTGCTAAGAAACACTTAAATTGTTTTAACATATGATTAAGCGGTCATTCGGCAATCGAAACATTATAATTCGCTCTACACAGATTTTGTTCCTTTATTTTGTGTTAAGATGAGCTATTTGAAAAACATTCAACTATAACTCAGACATTTGAATTGTATATGTTACCAATAACAACATTTTTACTACGCTTTCCATAAGAAAGGCCATAATTGGGAACATAGAAACAAATATGTCCCCAACATTGGGTCTATGGTTTTCATGTTAAATAATTGTTATTTTACCATTGTGACTTGTTAGTTTATAACATGTGACTATTTTCTTTACATCTTGGCTGCATTATTCGGTTTATAGGTTCAATTTTGGCAAATTTAGATCAATCAAAGAGCATGTAGATAATCTGTTCAGCTTAACCAGTAAAGTTATGGTGTCTGAAAAGTTAAGTAAATCGAAAATTACGGGAAAGTGAACAATTATAAATTCATTAACTATGTCTCAATTGCTCTGAAATAGATCGGTCATCCTGATAACAACATGATTTTGTTGATTATCGCTGAAATAATGACATATTTGGTACATAGGCCGAATCAAGGAGCTAGGCTAACATTACATCCCGTTACCCTAGGTTTTTACTTTGCAAATTTATATGAAACAAAAACTTTACATTCGAATACCTCTGCTTGGAATAGGAAAAATATCTATCGAGAACATTGTTCTGACTTCTCAAAATTCCTCTGCGTGAATGCATAAAAATACTTCTAAATTAGAAGAACAGTATTTTTATAGAACTCCATGCATGAAATTCTACCTAAATTTGTGGAGCAATCTTTTTTTTTCTCTGTTCCGGACACAAACCACTGCGACCAGTAATTTGATCTATTGTAGTATGTCCCGTATCCTTTGTTTAGTGCATGTCGAATAACTTCATCACTTTTGAGAAATGATGAAGTATTCGGAGTTGTTACAGTTGTCATTGTTTGGTTTGTTGGAAATTTATCGAGTTTTTTAAATGTTTCCGTTATTTATCCCCTTTGTGAGTGAGAGCACTCTTCAAAGGCGCGCCCCTCCATCAGCCAAAACCAGATTCATCGCAATTAAAACAAACAATCACTGCGATACTGACCTCATAATCATAATTGTAGCCCTAAGCAATTCAAACTATTTAACATCAAATAGAAAATGAGAATTCACATAAATGAAGCCTAACCATGTTTTCCCTATTCCAAGCTCATCCTCAGTGGTGCAATTCGATTGTTGACACTTTTCACAAGATATAAAATGTAATAAGGACTAAGACATGTTCCCTTGTTTGAAGAGCAATCTCTTGAGAAACTTTGAAACAAACACTTCTCCAGTGGATTACTTGAGGAAAATAGTAAAATAAATTTTGAAGAACTAAATTTACGAATCCTTGCAGACATGCTAAAGAAACAAAAAATAATTCTACAAAAACCTCTTGTGGATTTTAAATGTTAAACCATCTTAGATTTTTCCAACAAATCAGGGTTTTCTCCAAGAATTACTTCAGGAATATCCTTATAGTTTCTGTTTAGTTTTTTCAGGTGCCTTAAAGTATTTTTTAGAATCATTAAACTTCACAAGTTCAGGGAATCCTCCAAAAATTTCATCACAAGGAAGTTTTGAAAAACAACCGACGAAATTCTAGTAGTAGAGAATCCCTGGAGAAATGCTTGAAGGAATGCCTACAAACTCCTGAGTAGCACAATAAAAAAACCAAAAAGAATATCTCAGGTAGTGTCTTAACTTAGAATCTTTGGAAAATTCAATCATATTTACTTTAAAAATTGTCTAGAGATTTATGAATAAATCCCCCGAAAAGATATCAAACACAAATTGATTTTCAGACTGTCATCTGTCACTGAAGTGTCAGTGTAATTATTTTCTTCCACTCCATGAGCCTAGAACAGCACACTGGAAGGAGAACTGGTTAAAATATAGATCCTGAAATGTACTTTTACTTTTTTTTATTTGTGGCTTTTGAGTGGACAAGCAGTTGTCAAAACTCTTGAAAATCTTGGTTTATCTCAAAAATCTGTATGAAAAATATAAAAAAAAATGTGTCAATCTAAATAAATCTGTGCATGTGGCAACTGTGACAACAGGAGATGCGAAATCTGGATAAGTGATTAGAAAATCCTAATCGTTTGCAGAAAACAATTGCGAATTCGGTCGGGATGACGCAACAAACGGTGTCGAATGCCATCAGCAAGTTTAGATGGCCAAAACGGTTCAGAGAGAGCCAACCAAGCTGTCGAAAAGGAAAACACGCAACAAACAAGATGAGAATAAAATGACGAAAGTAAACAAGAGGAAGCCAAACATGTCGGTCAGAGATGTTGCCAAACAAGTGGATGTAGCATAAGACAAATTTCACGCCAACTCATCCAGTGGTTGGCAGCACCCTCTCAAAATCCAATGAACTTTGCATACTTTGATGTAGAAGGAGATGTTCGCTCATCACCATGAGGCACCAAGAGTGAACATTAATGTTTTTGGCTAGAATGAAAGATGTAAAGAGAAAGTGTTTAAAGTTCCGTCAGTGTGCGGCAGGCTGGAAATAGAACAGATGTTTTGTTTTATTTAGGAAAATTAAGCGAAAGGGCATGTATCCAGTTCAAGCCAAAAACATTAATGTTCACTCTTGGTGCCTCATGGTGATGAGCGAACATCTCCTTCTACATCATAATCGTTACTCCACGCACGGAGAATACATAACATAAATTAATGTACTTGCATACTTTGTTTTTTTATGTAGACTACCATTTGAAAAGGGGTTGGGTTTTATGATCGATATTTTTTTAAATCAACTTTACTCAAAAAGGAAAAGGCTTACAAAAAAAGTGATGTTTGGGTGACTTTTAGAAAATTGTTTTTACTTTTATGAAAAAAATTTGTAAAAATTGTAAAATCGATTCATACACGCTAAAAAAATCAATTTCTAAAGGAAGGAAGGTAAAGATTTGTTACAGCATGTGTAAAAGATATGGGAATTATTATGTTATAGAGGGGCTGATAAATCTAAAAGAAAAGTGAACGTCATATTTGAATTGTATTTAAATGGATATTCATCGAGTCTTATCAAATTTAAAAATTCTAATTTGATAAGACTTGATGCATACCCATTTAAAGACTATTCAAATATGTATGACGTTTTATTAATTTTCGAAATACTGTTTATGTCAACAAAAACTCTTAAGTTTTTGCTTGGTAATGGTTTAATTTTTTTATTTTTAATGTGTACATCTTCATGTAATATTAATTAACATAGCTTCATATATTTAATTTATAAATCTTTCACATTCAAAGTGAATTTCTTTGGATTATCCTTTGAATCAGAAAACCTGTTAGCTTAAATTTGATTTTCTGAAATAGGTAAATAGGCCATAGAACTTCTCAAGCTCTTCTGACATTTTTGCATACTGTTCAGCTTATATGAAGCAAAAATTCAGTTTTGTAAAAGTTATATTTGACTATTCAACTGCCAGTCATATAGTTCTCGATGAGTTTTGATTGTGTTTCCAAAATCTTGAGCAAGGGTTGCTCTCTTTGCTATTCGCTTGAGATTAATACCAATAGCATTACATGGACCTCTCCCATGAGACGTTCCAATCCATATATAGACTTGAAATTGCACACGCTGGCAAAGTAACAAAGGGCCACTACTCCATTTGATACGAAAATAATGCTTGAGCAATATATTGAATTTTGTTCAATGAAATCTAGCAATTTTGATATATATAAGTGAACTGCTATTGAGTCATGGGTTAATACTTCAGTTATTATGATTAAGCTTTTGTTCCAATTTATAGCCCTTCTTGAAAAATACTTCAATGGTTTGATAACAAACAGAATCAACCACATGAATTAGTTGTATTATCACTACAGTTTAAAAAAATAATAATTTAAAAATAAGCCCCTGCCAGCAGCCTTGATTTTTGAAACATTCAAAGAACCCTAAAAAATCCGAAGATCGAAGTTAGCTTTGGGCGCGAACGGACGTATTGAATTTTCGGTGTCAGAATTCTTCTTCCATCCCTTCAATTTTCAAAACTTTTGAAATTTCAAGTTTTCCCTTGACAGGAATCCAGTCTGTCGTGGTTTAGTGTGTTTGTTTTTCGGGGTGGGACCAGTGGGTTCTTGAAAAGAGTGAACAGTGCGCGGTTCTAGAGAGGGTGTCCAAGTGTCGCGTGAAGCGTGTCTCACCGAGGGCCAACCGCTCCCGCATCTGGACGAACTTTCCAACATCAGAAAAGGAACATTGGTGAGGTCGTTTTATATTATCAAAACTATTAATTAACTATATACACGCCAGGATCAAGAATGTCTATGTATGATACTTGAAGTGTGAAAACTCTTCACATATCCATTTGATATGCGAAGATTTTCATGCGGGGCTTATTGTATATGAAGATGACCTCAGAATGTACGTGTAGGAACAGGCATTCTTGAAATGGGTCGTTGGATTTTCAATAGAGTTGTCACCTTCAATCTCCAGGGCTAAAAATGTTTGCACACAGCGATTACATATAAATTACTGAAGAAATGCAGACAAACACACACACACACACACACACACACACACACACACACACACACACACACACACACACACACACACACATTCAAAGAACCCTAAAAAATCCAAACTGTGATTATAATTAAATTTAATTGGTTTCTCTGTGGTTTAAGGCCAAAATAAAAAGACGAGTTGGCGCAATACACTGTAAAAATTGGACATGAAAAATTTGTTGTGAGAAAAACTTTTTTTCCTTAAAAGTGCCTATCTCGCAATGTATTACGAACTCTCAGACAATTATATTGCCTATATTAAGAAAAAAATTCGTCAAATTCTAAGAAAGTCATTTTTTGAAAATTATCTTTAAATTTTAAAATATTTAGTTTTTAGCATGTAAGAATCGATTTTACAATTTCTATAATTTTTTTCATAAAAGTAAAGACGACTTCCTAAAAGTTACTCATAAATCTATTTTTGGTAGGCCTTCCCGTTTTTGAGTTATGTCGATTTAAAAAAAAATGCTAGTCTATATAAATTTTGAAAAAAAACAAACTATGCAGGGTTTGCTCGAAAAGATATAGTCTACCCACCCACAAAGTTTCATTGGGTTCTGAGAGGGTGCTGCCAATCACGCAGACGAGTTTGCATGAAATTCATCTAAAGCAACTGTGCCCAAAACCAAAGCCCAAAACCGAGATGATAGAGAACTACCTATCTTGTCCTGTTTATGTTTTATAAATGTATGGAACCATGTTTTAGGAATAATAACAAAATATTAATCACTTGCAGCAGTGAAAAAAGTATTTTTAGCTCGACCGTTTTTCAGAGTGATATATAGAATACGAAAGATACAAACCGCTCCAAATTTGACATGTTTTGCAATACCCTTATAATACATTTATAATACAATCAATTATAAATCATTCTAAAAACATGATTTGTGTGTTACTTGGAGGGCTCATCGACCCCATCTATTGGGTTTATTCTGTCAATCGAGGGCTCGATTCTAGTGCTGTGGGTGTGAACTTGCTCTTGGAAGGAGATTCTCATCCCTATATTCGCGGGTTTCGCGTAAGTGTATCTGCTTACGAGCCCGCCTAAACGTTTTGGACCTTCATACAGGAGCTTGATGATCACAAACAACAATAGAATCCAGATCAAATCGTTTTTCAGATTATTCCACTGCTATGGAAAGTAACCATGCTACAATAGATGATAGTATTTCATCATCATCTTAAGAAATCTGTTTTAAGCGGGAATTGAAACTGCATTCCATGGTACGCATATTACGCCTAAGCAACATATGAAATGATTCGAACCTGAATTGAACAGAAGAAGCACGAACCGAACTTCGTTTTTATCTGTTTCTATTGTTACTTCTGATTCTGACAGCGACAGTTCTGTGTAGCAAGTCAAGCATCAACTTTCAAAAAATATTTGTCAGTTACAATTCCTGTGGCCATTTGGCCCTTTGCTGGTTTTGATGGCAGCCAATAGGTTTTATGAAGGTTCGCAAGTGGTCATAACATCTCTCATTAGAACATTTTCAAAATCTTCACGGTCTTATAAAGGTATTATTAATTTGTTCTCCCAACCGTCTATAGAGTGGGCCACTTTGTATACATTTCGCCTTTAAGATGCTGTTGGTGAATAAAACAGTTTTTGGTGAAGTTTCATCAACAAAGCTGGGAGGTGGCTGGAATAAAACGAAAATTGTTACTTGGGATAAGTGTTGTCACTTTTCGGCGCCGGCAATCGGCGCTTTTACCGTAATAGTGCTCTACCCTGCGTTAAATTCGGTTAGTTTTTGTCTAAGATATTTATATAAATATAAATACTTAGAAAAATTCAAATCATCGTCACTACATGACGGACAATCAAACAGGCGATAAGGAAAATACTGCAGACAAGTTCGTGACCACAGTCCATAATATGTTGCTTTTAAGCCAATTACAAGTCCCAGCATAATTCACGACGCATTTTTATGAATAATGATGATGGCTACAACCCAAGGTTGACAGTGCCGGTACGAGTTTTGGATCGTGGAGAAGGACGACAAGGCAGAGTTCAACTAAAAGTGGTCTTCGTCACATTAGTTTCTATTCTCCTTCTTCTCGAGTACCTTTCTCCATTTTCTGGAGCCTCGTCTCTTTCCCCTCAATCATTTTAGATGACACTGTTGTTGTCAGGATGGGCGGCACTGCGACGCACCAAATAGGTTGAGAGGCATATATAATAAGAAATAACAAACTGTTGTTAAAGACACCTTTTACCACGAATTTCTCGCTGCATATTTTAATAGGTTTGCCACGGCGCACATGCCGGGACTCGCAGTTCTTTCCATTTTCTCGCCTAAGATGGTTGGTGTAAGGTCTATTATCGCGTTATAGTTTTGTCGGTTTCGTTGCCTCACTCGTGTTCGAGGTAAACTAGAATTTTTAAGCAGATCGCGGCTTAGAATTGCGTGGCCGTAAAACAATATGGGTTTCACGTTTTTCGTGTTGTTTCATTTGCTTTCGTTGGATTTTTATTGTTATTATCCTCGGTTCCATTCCTCACTTGCGCCTCGCTCGGTTTGCCAGAGTTTGAGCAACAGGACAGTTTACAGGACAGGGGCTGTACCGAGAGAATGGAATTTCGTAAGGAATTGGACCTGCGAGCGCATTTTCTGCGTGATGTTAGCTCACACTGCTTGCTCATGGATGTGTTTTTGTTTTCAGTTTTATGATCATTTTTTCCCTCGAAAAACGTCTGAATTGAATGAATGAGTAAGCAAGCATGTACTTATATGACCCACGAAATGCAGGGCTGTAGGCGGCGAAGGGCATTAAGGTGGTCGATTTTTGAAAATCTTCTAGAATCATCGTTGATTCAGACCGTAATTTGAAAGTTAAAACTGTTGAAAATGACACCAGATGGTTTTTTTTAACGAAACCCACCCAAACAATCTTTCAACCCTGTGTTTCGAACCAATCGCAAAGTTCAGCATGCCATGACTACACTGATGACGATGTCGAACTGGCGTTTTGTGCGATTATTATTAGGTCTGGTTTCGCAAAATAATCGTAAAACAACAACAGTGGACAGACACAGAGAGCAACTGAGAATCCGAGACAGCAAGGAATGAAAAATTTCTCAGCATAGGGTACGGAAAAGGAAGCAGCACCGAGCTCGATCATACGGACCCCCGAGGAGATAGGGTACAGAAAGAGGATCAGAGCTGAAAACTGTTTTATGATTCTGCCCTTTTACACACTCCAATTCCAAACCGTTTCACGAGCATGATTCGTGTGAGAATTTTTGCGCGTCCCGCTTCGTAAGCAGAATCTTGCAGAAATCAGAGGCAGGAGCAACCAAATTTGAAAAAAAAAGAGCAAAGACAAAACGGCGAAGAAATCACGGAATAATCCATTCTTAAGCGAAAAAAAAAACACACAAACGAGAAACGGGTTTGAATTAGGAAATAGACATTCAGAACTTGTTGGCGTTCGACGGGACAGCAGCCATTCACAGAGTCTGAAAAGCAGTCAGTGAGTTATGGGCCAATTCTTTCAGTCCAAGTTAGCTGGATGCCATGGCGCGAGGCAGCAGCAGGAAAGGACCACTCGCAGATCCGTCGGGTACATTCACAAAAATAATAAGTCATAAAAGAAAATATGTGAAAGAATCCATGTTTCCATGCGCTTTTATGAGTCTGCCACAGTGACTCTTCCCCCGCGTGTTCACCGTCAGCTCCTCGTTCGTTGGAGGTCCCGCCGACCGATTTATGGATGTAGACTAGGTACGCGAGAAAAAGAAAGATTACGATGCCGGCAGGCCGAAAGCTACCGGTTTGCGGCCGGACGAAGCATAATAGCAGTTCTTCAAGTTCTATAACGACCCCCGAACCGAACAAGACGAAGAAGGGAATGAGACGCAACCGACGAACGACCGGACGAAGACTGGACAGGATTGCTTGCGCTGATGCTGCTGGCTGCTTTCTGCAAACCAATCCGTTGAAAGCGCAAACAAGGGCGGATTTTGCTGGGGTCTGAAAGGGGCTGATCTGTTGTGCGTGCTGACGATAATGATGATGATCATGTTCATGGGGCTAGTTTTGCACTTTCAGAGTATCGCGCGCGCGGTCGGCTTTGTGGCGCTTGGGCGCTTTCTGCACGAAGATCGCTACGAGGTTGAAAGGTAAGGCAGGTAGGCAGTGGTGCTAACTTACAGCAATCGTCCGGGCGTTCTTTCGGCTGGCTCAGGGACCGGCGAGTAATTGAATGAAGGCGGGAAGATTAGAAACGATTAAGTAATGTTGCAAGCCTCAGAGAAGTGGTTGAGTGGTGGCATTAGGGTGACCCATGTGGATGGAAGGATTAATTTGATTGTATTACTTGGTTTAATCAGTCATTAACTTGCTGGCGGTACTGGAGTGCACTTTGAGGTTGTCGTTGAATTATTTGTTTGTGTTACATGTAGTTTCGTCCTTGGGGACTCGGTACTTAGTTTTTGGTTGATGCTATGAAAAGAGCTGTTCCTTGGTTCTATTTACTGTAGAAACTGAGTCTTCTCCTGTTCCAGTTTTTAGCCCTATTGGTAATGTGACTTGTAATTTGTTTTTGTTAGCTAAAATCTATGAATTATCATATCATCTATTGCTTATTATGTAGATTATTGATATAGATTTTGTAAGTTTCGCTCCTTTAAACAATCTCAGCTTAGGTATTTCAAACCAACAAAAATGATGATGGATTTTTACAGTGAAAAGTTTTCTAAGGATGTACTACAATGAAAACGTTAAAAAGCGCGAAAAACATTATTGGATACTTGGTGTGTCATGAAGAACATTAGTTTCTTCGGAGTTCAATTAACCTACGCCTTCAATGGTGTGCTGTAGAGGGACTGTTCACATATTATGCCACGTCCGACACCGTTGTGAAAAGCAAGATAGCGACTTCCGGTTTGTGAAAAGGCGCCGAATATCCTACAATATGGGTATTTTTGGAACGGGAACAACGTGTAGAGGCCGGAAATCGATGTCCAACGCTATTTTGGAATCCATTTTCACACACCACTTCAGAAACTACGACAAAACAATAAGACCTCCTTTTGATATCCATAGTTTATCCATAGTTGATGAGTGTGAACTACAATCTACAGTATACTGATATTGATATCACCAATGCATCAATAATCAAAATTCAGATCCTCAGATTCGAGCATCCTTTAAGGAAATCAAAAAGTGGTCTTATTGTTTTGTCATATGCGGTGTCTGTAACTTTTAAAGTGGTGAATGAAAAATGATGGATATAATGCAAATGAACATTTAGGCTACTTAAGCACCACAGCCGAAATTTCAGCTCAATTGGATTTCGAGATAATGAAAGGCAAGCCCCCTAACATGACCATTTTGTATGAAAATCAGACTTTGGTCTTATTGTATTGTCCGTCACTGTATATGTACATAGAATGTGTGCAACCTGTTTTGAGTAGCCAATTATTTCTAGGTGTGTGTGAAAAGGAAAATTAGTCACATAGAAAAAAGTTCTGAAATTAAATTCACACGACTGTTATTGACAATAATGTAATCGTATATCCTAACGCTGCTGCAGATGAAATTCACGCTACTTGTGAAAGTCACTCGAAGTAAACACAAAATTTGGGGTTGCCAAAACATACAGACAAAATATCTCAGTTGGCCGTGTAATCAAATTAACTTTTATTCTCTCCGCGCGTCTCTTAATAACATAGTCTCTGGTATATATGAGAGTATCTTTATCTCGATATTCTCTCTATCTCGATGATTCTCTATGTCTATAGTCCCTTGAAAATATTTGTGAGCAAATTACCTTCCATATGTCGCTGAAAAAACTGTGAAAAACCAAGTTCACCTGTGTTTGCAGCAAGCGATCGAGATTTGGTCTGGATACGTGATACACAGAAAAAAATCTTGTAGTAAAAATTACCACTTTACCCGACTATGCCTTTCTTTAAAACTACAATGAAACTTCAGTCAAATTTACTACGTTTATGGTAAGACCTTCAACGTTTATGGTATATTTGACAGACCTCATAACCGCACCATGGTTGATCTAATCGCAGGCATGGTAAAATCAAACGCATTTATAGTCAGCTGAAAATTGTTGGTGATTGCGCTTAATTTAACCCTCGAAATGGTAGTTTCTACTGCGGATTTTTTTTGCGTGTAGGATCGTTCTAGCAGGCTAGTCAATTTCTGTTCTGAATGTCGATCTCTCCCTACCTCGATGGTCCCTTCAATATCGAGGTATGGAAAGTTGTCAGTAAATACATAAATGCTGATAAAAACGGATAACTTTCATCCTGTCTTAGCTAAAAAATTAATGATAACCATCTTTTAAGAATGCAATATGCGTTGAAACTATGCATATGCACTTTCACAGTTATTAGTTATTACAATGTTTTTCGATATGACACGGTTTTTTTACGTTGATTTTTCAAATAAAACTGTTATTTTACGACGATTTTTGAAATAACTTGGTTTCTTTTTTGCGACGATTTTTGAAATAGCGCGGTCTTTTTTTACGACAATTTTCGAATTAACGCAGTTTTTTACACCGTTTTTTACACGGTACGTATCCCCCGTGTTAAAAAAGACTTGAGTGTATTAGCATATTCAGTAAATGGACCCTGAATCTGCATTTCAGATGATACAAGCATTATATTAGCAATTTATCAGCATCTTAATGCTATCTGTTGTAAAGGTGGATCTCAAATACCATTTAAATCCTTGTAGCCTGTAGTAAGCATTTCGAATGCAAAATAGCATTGATGAAGCATTATTATGGCATTGCAGTTAAGCAGCCGTACATTGTTTACCTGGGTAGATTGAGTTTCTCGCACGTTATAAGATATAGATGACTGTTTTGTATATATTTTTAACAAATTCAAAACTAATGCCGTTGGACAAATAAATACTCATCTTGTTGAATGTTAGAAATATGAGGAAAATGCAGTTGTTGCGGGATTTTTATTACTGGCAATGTCAGTTTTTTAACTTGAAATAAGAAGCATTGTACTTTATTCAACAGAGCAAATAATATGATAGGATTTATAAAACGTTTTTGTTACAATTTTCATGACCCGTACACAATAAAAACATTGTACATTGCATATGTGAGGTCAATACTGGAATATTGTTGCGTAGTTTGGTCACCCTTTTCAGTCATACAAGAAGAACGAATAGAATCGGTACAGAAGCAGTTTTTACTATTTGCCCTTCGTAAATTAGGTTGGACAAGGTTACCTCTTCCATCTTATGAAGCACGCTGTATGCTAATCAGCATCCGATCATTAAAAGAGCGCCGTGAATTTGCATTAGTTTCATTCGTAAATGATATTGTTGCGCAACGCATTGACTCAGTAGAACTTTTAGCAAAACTTAATTTTTACATTCCGTCCCGGCAATTACGAAATAGAAATATATTTACTAAAAGCCATCATCGCACAAATTACGCCAAATTTGGGCCTCTTAATCAGATGATGGCAACGTACAATAAGCACGGAGAAAATGTTGACTTCACTATGACTAAAACAAAATTGAAGCAATACTTCAATGCAATTAGATAACCTAAACATTAAAAATACAAACCTGATATGTTAGTTTTTTAAGACATACTATATATTTAAGAAGTGTAACATAAAATTGTAAATATCATTGTAACAAAACGGTCTACTACTGATTGACGACAAATAAATAAATATTATTTTGCTATTAACTGATAAAAAAGGAGGAATTTATGTCTGTAAGTTTGATCAAACAAAATTGTTTCTTTTTTTTGTATGTACATCTGATGAAGTTGTAGTTCAATTTTTTTTTTTTTATTTCTTGATAATAGTCACTTAAATACACAAAGGTTTTTTTTGCAAGGGGTTCCACTTTTAGTATGGAACCGTGTAAAAAAAGACTAAATAGAGATGATAAATTCCCATGCTTAAACATTTTATATTGCTTCGATTTTGTTTGGATGCGTTACCTGTCCATGCAATGGCCAAAATACAGTTATTAAAATTTTGAGTATTTACACCAAAAATAGTGAATTTTTTGAAAAAACTGCTATATGATTACTTTTGGCCCTAAACGTAAAATGTGTTTGAATTAGGTCGATCAGTTGCTCTGTTCTGGAGTTATCGCCGAAAACAACCCGTGTAAAAAAAAAACTACCCAGTATGTTTACATAAGTATTTACTTATCTTGTCCAGGGGATTCATACTTGCAACTTTGACGTTGAGCCTACATATTAAATTAATTTAAAGATAAATCACCCAGCTTAAACCTTTGTGGGGGTTTGCCTTTTAAATCTCTTCGGAGCATTTCCAGCCAAAATAGCAAACCGGTTGGACCCTACTCTCTACGAACTGAATGAAATTGTGTTCATTTGTTGATTTCAACATAAAATTACGTTTTTCATTAAAAAAATCAATATTATCCTGGACTTATTTTTTATATGGCGTATATAAAATGTGGATTTTATTTCTTCAAAAAAGAAAAAAAAAATCGCGAACGAAATGTTGCCTCAGAAAAAGGTGTTCGCAATAAAGTTTTCTTCAAGAAAAAATGCACTGAAACTGAAAAAAATCGTAAATTCATGCTTAAAAAATATAAAACGTTTATATTCTTAAAGCAACCCCCCTAGGATCCTTCAAATTTTTATTTATTTTAAAAGCTGAAGTTATGTCCTTAGAGCTGGTGAAGAGTTAAGATGATCACTTATTTAACGTTTTTATTTTTTGTTTTAAATATTTATAAATTTTTTGAAAATGTTGAAAATGATAATTTTTTTATTAATATGTACCAAAACTAGATTTTATGCATTATTTATAATTTAAAAGCATTTCAAAACTTTTTTCATGAGCCTGGCCGTTTTCAAGTTATTGCGAATTTTAATAACCGAAATTTACGTTTTTGCAATTTTGTTGGCCCTTTTTGATTGTTTGTCGTGATGTCCACAACCAAATGTATTTTTAATAATAGATTATTCAAAAACAGGCAATTTTTTCTCAGACACAGTGGCAGTCAGACTTACCCGTTACTGTTTACACGCGATGGAAAAGAATCATGTTGATGCTTTTGTAGATGTGTGTGTTTCGGATAGATTTCTTTAGGGAGAGAAGAAGCAGTATTTCAAAAGCTCGAAAAGCTATGAAAGATAAACTTAATTGATGAGGTGAAGAACTTTCCAATATATAGCACTGGGATGACTTTGTACCTATCTTTGGTTCAGTTTAACCAGTGAAATCATGGTGTCCCAATAGTAAAGGAAATCGACAATTTCGTGAAAGTAAACAAGTATAAATTGTCTAGTAATGACTCAATTTCGTCATAAGTAATTGAGGATCCTTAACATACATATAACATTATTTTGTTAATTATCGCTGAACTAATGAAATATTTGGTACATAGCCCGAATGAAGGAGCTAGGCAAACGTTACATCCGGTTACCCTATTAACCGTCTTTGCAAAAAAAAAAATTGAGTTCGATCATTTACTTCAGATAGCATCAGTTTGTATCACTTCCGTTGCGGCAAAACAGAAAGGAAAAAGGCTGACAGCCTCCATTTCTGAGAAAAAAAAATTCTTACCTAATGATCTATCATGTTACATACATTTTTAAATTTCCTTCGCAAATTCGCAATAACTTCAGAACGGCTGGGCTTACAAAAATAAATTTTATGTGCTCTTTATGAAAAATAAATACGTAGAGTCTAATTGTGGTAAAGTAAAACAAGAAAATACGCGATTTCTCAAAAGTCAAAAATTCTATAAAAATTCATAAAACAAAATTTTTAAAAATTAAAGGAGTGACCGTCTCAAACTTTAATTCAGATTTTAGGATAAAACTTCCAGTTTATTCAAAAAAAAAAAATCGAAAATTCGAAGGAGGGGTCCTTTGATAAAATAAATGCTTTCTTTTTATTTTTCCACCATTAATTTACTTATTTTTTAGTTTCAGTGTAGTTTTTTTCTTGAAGAACACTTAACGACATACAACTTTTTCTCAAACAACATTTTGATCAGAATAATCGTTAACATGTTTTTTTAAAATAAAATTCATAATTACCATAAGCTTTTATAGGAAAATAGTCCTGTATATTTAAGGATTTGTTTTTGAAAAATGTTATCTTGGGTAGAAACTTACATATGGACAAAATTTTATTACATTCGAAAACTGTCGAGGCAAAATTAATAATTTTTTTAGCGTTTCTGGTTGGAAATGCTTTTTAGAACCATTTGATTTTTAAATATTCAGATCATAAAATAGGACATTTTTTAACTACAACTTTGTACAACATCACTGATGTGATTCGATGTGATAGGATGCCACTACTAGTATAGGACTTCCTATGGCAATTTGTAATGGCTAGGTCAAACTGTACATTCATGTAATCTTCATTATTCCGTTGTATGATTGGCCAAAAAGAGAGTAAGGACTCGTAAGTAGAAGCATTAAGACGAAACCCACAGGAAGGATAGAGAATTTTTCCAACGAAACTTTATTATTAGAGGATATGAACAGTAATAAATAGAAATAAGGTTTTGAATCTGGTGGTTGGTTAAAAATAGGGATAGCAAACTCACTCTGGACTGTCGGCAGATAATTTGATCTTCGTTGATCTGGATCTAAGGATTTCCGTCAAGATAGGTACAATTGTTATCCATTACTTGGGCCTGATAACCACGAATCCCTCATCCAGTCTACACTTCGTCTGGCACCCTGTATTCCCCCCTTACCATTTTTTATTGAGTGAATGCATTATGCACATAACATAATGTAGTACATGTATCTACAAAATATATTTCAAGTCCACTAGTTTGTTACTGAAAAATAAATAATAGGCATTTATAAATATCTTAATCGGCCTGGAACATCTGAAGACTTAGTAGATCAGTAGATACATATCAAAGATTGAAATTTTAGTGATAGAAGAGGTCAGTTTGATGGTTTCTGAAATAAATGGAATATCTTGAATCCTGGTGAGTGTGAGCTTTTTAGTGGAATACCTGTAACTAAAAGAAGAACAGAAAGATTAGTAATTTCCTTTTGAACATGAACATAATTAACTGGGTTCATACCATGCTCGCAAAAAGAGAAATCACTTCAGAGCTGGGAAGTTCGTCAATTACAATACGGGCAACGAAAGGTTGTCCCCAAGGAGGAGTCCTCTCACCACTTATGTGGTCCTTAGTAGTAGACGAGCTTCTAAGAAGCTTAGAGGAAAAAGGTTTCGAGGTTGAAGGTTTTGCAGACGATATAGTCATTATAGTTAGGGGAAAATTTGACAACATCATTTCTGAAAGAATGCAATGGGCCCTAAAATTAACCCAGTCTTGGTGTATCAAGGAGGGCCTTAGCATTAATCCAGCAAAAAAAAGTAATTGTACCTTTCACTAGGAAAAGGAAGTTTAGTCTAAAAGCGTTTCAGCTAGGAGGATTAAAGATCCATCTTAGTGAACAGGTTAAATACTTAGGAGTGATACTGGATGCCAAACTGAACTGTGCTTTCTGGATTTGCTCAAAAACATTTGGCAAAAAATGGGGTCTAAGACCAAAAATGCTAATGTGGATTTATACATCCATAATACGTCCTAAAGTATCGTATGCTTCTCTTGTGTGGTGGCCAAAAACAAAAGAGGCTACTGCACAGAAAAAGCTTACAAAACTTCAACGGCTAGTATCCATTGCTATAATGGGAGCGATGCGCAGTAATCCATCAAATGCGTTGAATGCAATCCTAAATCTGCTGCCTTTGCACGACTACGTGCAACTAGAAGCGGAAAAGAGTATGCTTAGACTTAAACGGTTGAAAACATTCATGTCTAGTGACTTAGTCGGTCACCTGAGCATTTCACAAAGTTTTCAAAATGGGCCAGTGATTTATATGAATGGAGACTGGATGAGACCTGTGGAAAACCATGACATCCCTTACAAGATATGTGAAACGTCACGTATAGATTGGGAAGTCGGAGGTCCCACTGTTCGTCATGGCTCCATAAAATTCTTCACAGATGGCTCAAAAATTGGAACAAAAACGGGAGCAGGAATCTTCGGCCCTAGGGTACAAATCTCAGTGGCGATGGGAAACTATCCAACGGTTTTCCAAGCGGAGATCTTTGCTATAATAAAATGTGTTAACGTTTGTCTGAAGAGAAAATATAGATATGCAAATATTTGTATTTTTACAGACAGCCAAGCGGCACTCAAAGCGTTAAGTAATTATAAATGTACATCCAAACTTGTCTGGGAATGCATTCTTTCATTGCGAAAGGTGTGCCAAGAGAACTCGGTAAATTTATTCTGGGTTCCTGGACACTGTGGCATTGAAGGCAATGAAAGGGCAGACGAGCTTGCTAAACAAGGTTCAAATGCACAGTTTATTGGCCCAGAACCATTCTGCGGTATATCATACTGTGCCATAAAAATGGAATTAAAATCTTGGGAAGAGCAAAGGGTGATGACCAATTGGTTGGTCACCACAAAGTGTTCTCAAGCAAAAAGGTTTATAATTCCAAATGTTACAATTAGTATAAAGCTTCTGGAGCTCAATAAGAGAGTATTTTGTACCTATACTGGCCTAGTACCCGGACATTGCCCGAGTAGATATCATTTGAAAAACATTGGCCAGGTTCAGAATGATATCTGTCGTTTCTGTAACATGGAACGTGAAACCTCGGAACATCTGCTTTGCAGTTGTGATGCTGTGTACAAGAGCAGACTTAAATTTCTGTACAGTGGCTATATCAACCTAAAGAAATTTGGACTGCAAATCCTGGGAAGGTGGTGGGAGTTATAAACTCAATTTTGCCTGACTGGGAGACGCGTCTTAGGCTGGTCACTTGACAAGTGGTGATCTAGCTTTAAGATGCGAATTAGTATAGTAAACAGGGGTATACCACAAAAGTTCAACTCAGTGGACGCAATGGTTCTACGCCCCAACAAAAAAAAAATCCTTCTAATTCTACCTATTCTTATTGCTTAATTTGACAGATAGACGTATTTCGTATACAATGTGCAGAATTTTTCAGTGTCGTGTACTTATAGTTGAGTATTAGTACATGACACTGAAGAAGTCTGCATATTGTTGACAAAATACGCGTTTCTATCAAGATTCACAATAAAAGAACTTGGAATCAAATAGAAATTACTAATATTCCTTCTCATTTGGAATATCTTATTATAATACCATTCATCAACAATACTTCAATATAATCTTTTACTACTTATAAGCACATGCTGGTCCTTAATGGAACAGGAGTTGAAGTTCAGAATTGAAATTTTAATGAAAATGTTATGCTAAAATGCTGAAAAACTAATAATCATTAGTGTAATTATAAGATGAAACTACGATGAGGGAAAATTCGTTGAAGACAATGCATATCACCATAAAACGGAAGCAGTTATTGTCTTCTTCCAACAACAAGGTTGAACAATTGACCAGTCCTCTATTCACAAACTGTTAGCAATGAGAACTCTACCCATCCATAATCCTTCAATCGGGTGCCCTGATGGTCCCTCCCATTCCCATGAAATATTTAATAGAGTATATATTTATGCAAATGAAAAGGCACTACATACTTCTAAATCATAAGAGGAGAAGAAAGGAATGATATGATAATTGGACATTTAAGACATAATAATTAAAATTCTATGTAACCAAATATTTACATCCCAAATTTCGATAACCTGAAACTTATTTAACTATCATATCATAACAATAAAAAAAAGATATAAATGTATTTTGCCTCTTTTTCCCGTAATGTTTTTCCATGTTATTAGGATGCATCTAGGGCAAGGATGATCCAAAAGTGCGCTGCAACCAGGAACCTAATGTGAATATTAAAATTCTCAATGTGACCCCCAGGCACACGATCCTCTGTTACAGGTAGAAAAATTATTTGATGTGATATTTCCACAAAGGAACTGAATTTTAACTTTGGGTCTCGACCAAGAATCCCTACTGAGCCCTTGCGGCACGACAAGCCAACCAATTCAGCGCAAGGGAATGCAAAAAATTGTACGAAGTTATCTTCATCAAGCATCAAGCAGAGGTTCACACATGTGATATACAAATTCTTTAAAATTGATCCACACGTAAGACAAGCCGAAGCAAAATATCAAATGCGCTTCCACCGTTTGTGGACCACCAAATGCAAAAGAAACACACGTCACTTTCGAGACACGGGTTGCTTCGATCTGTTGAAATGCTGAAAATCAAATTGAGTCTTCAATGTTCATCATGCTGCTTGAAAAGATGCTTAAAAATCATGTAACTTTTAAAAAGACAGGTCCATCTAAAACGTCAACTCGTATGGTCCAAGACAGTACTCGGATTGAGCTACCGAGGATGAGCTTGGAATAAGAATAACATGGTATGTTTTCATTTATATGAATTCTTATTTTCTATTTGATGTTCTATAGTTTGAACAGGTTATGACTAGGGTTCTTATGTATGGTCAGTATCGGAGTCATAATTTGTTTTCTTTGCAATGAATGTGGTTTTGAATGATAAAGGGGCGCGCCTTTGAAGAGTTCTCTCACTTCTCAAAGCTTTTAAATAGCGGAAACCTTCAATAAAAGTCTATTTATTGCCAACAAAATAAACAATTTCAACTGTAACAACATCGACTACTTCATCATTTCTCAATACTGATGATGTAACTCGCCAAGCACTAAGCTAAGGATACGGGATATACTAGAATAGGTCAAATTACTAGTCGCAGTGGTTTATGTCCCGAACAAAGAGAAAATACATAGCTTGCACAAAAAGAAGACGTAAGAAATCATTCGAAAACAAATATTTAAAAGTCCAAGGTCCTGAGTCAAAAATTACCCTTCAAAACCACTAAACAATGTTTTAAGTTTTCATTCATCAGTGCTATCGTTGTTCATCAGATTTTGATGACTTTACTTGTTTCGGTATCGAAATACTCTTATCCAAATCTCCCATCATCGAAAAAGCCCGATCAACAATCCAACCATAAAACGAGAATCTTTGAACAATGTCGAATTTAATTACCAGCAGCTACAAGCGTTCGGCTGGAGTTAACGAGTACCCAGTCAACATGAATACTAAATAATCAACGACGACAACTGAACCCTCCTGCCACATCCTGCCGCCTACAAGGTCACCGGGCTGACTGCTACCGACGACGGTGGAATTCCGAATTAAAGGCATAAAACAAGAATAAAAATGCCAACTGCCCCCAAAAGCCTGGAACTAGTCTCTCGGAGAAAACACATGTCTCTGCCGCTCTGATCGTCCACCTTGCTGCGGCAAGAACTGATCCGAAGCACGCATATGTGGTGTATCCCCACATTCATATCTTAAGCAGTCACATCCTGCATGAGTCATAAAAAATTTGTTGAGAAATTAATGGATTCTATATATTATTGTGTCCGTTATAAAATAACTTTACGGCATAAAATCCAGTCACACTGTGTGGAAACTCCTCTCCTAACCATGCAACGGAGCACTATTCCTCGGTTATAAACTTGCTGTGGTGATGTTTTTATGTTTTATCTACTTGCCTGGTTTTCATTAATTTGTTTAATGTGTCTACGTGTTTTCTCCCCTGTTTGCGCGTTGGATTGCACGGGCAACTGTTTTGACCCGACAAAGTACACGGCTCAAGTAGCAAACGGCCAGGAAAGGGATGATAATTTCTCAATCCTTCCTCAATATATTTTTGTTTTCCACTTCTTCGC
Organism: Aedes japonicus; assembly: GCA_034211315.2. Classification (NCBI taxonomy): domain Eukaryota; kingdom Metazoa; phylum Arthropoda; class Insecta; order Diptera; family Culicidae; genus Aedes; species Aedes japonicus. The sequence goes on along the minus strand of JASCZW010004080.1, from coordinate 9,774 downwards.
CCCGTCATCTTACGTAACCTCAAATCATCTGCCTCCAATTTGCCTCCACAAAACAGGTTAACACAGTCAATCAGTGTTTAGAAGCGAAGGCAATGAGAACCCGCTTTTAATTATCGCTCGTAACGATCATCCTTCATCATCAGTAGCTTACCTACCGAGAGGGACGACGATGACTATCCGCAATCGCCTTCTAACCAATGCACTATGGTCCAGGGCGAAAAATTAGGTGGAATAAATTAATAACTCAAAGAATATAAGAGATAGCGTATTGATGTCTTCTGAACAAATGTTAGTTGGTTTATGCCGCGTTGTTAGCAAAAAATGTCCTATACGCCTAATTTCACCAATAAAGTAATTCACTATCAAATTTTTTTGTTTTGATAGATAAAATTACAAAATGTTCTACAAAGTTATGAAACAATAACAGCATTCAAACTTTGTGGAAGATTATATTTGTCTATCTCTTCTATTTTTTGAGATATAGCGCTTTTAAAGAACCAAAAGCCAAAAATCAGAATTTCTGTCATATTTGGAAAAATATCTATTTTTCAGGCCTACTATATTCAAAGCGATTGTAGTTCACATAAAAATACACATTTGCTCCCAAGACATCATACTTGTACAACTTTTCTGTGAAAAGTTATCATCATTTTTGTTGTTTCATAAGCCATATATTCAAGCGTTACATTTCAAAAAGGCGCAAGTAAAACCGATAGCTATATACACCAGTTGAATAAGTATATCTTAAAGTACATTTAAGCAAAATTTGGGAATGGTCTTTTTTATTTTGCTTAATAGCAGAACGTTGAAAATATCGTTTATTACGCCGTAAATCTACAATTATCGGATTTATTTCAAGTGTTTATGAGACTTAGGGTTCTTCTAATGAATGCGCAAATTCAAAATTTGAAAAATGTTATGGTACCGTTATCCAAACAAGTCGTTTCTGTTAAACCAGTCATGTTGTTTACGATGATGGATACCAAAGTCGTCAACGATTTGACTGGAACCAACTCGCAAGCCTGCTATATTTATGGAACATCTGGCAAACTAGGGTATGTGTGCCTTGACTCAGCTTATTATGCAACCAGCGATCACATTTTTCATTATAATTCATAAAGTTTTTAAGCTGTAAGCGAGATTCAACTATTTATACACTTGCAAAGATAAGTTTGATAAGACATTTGGTAGCATGTATCACTAAAAGTTACACGACTATTTTTATAATGCCATAAACTTTCGAGGGATGTGGATTTAATGTCGGTCTATAAGCACCAAATTGGGTCTATTTGTGGATGCAACTTCATCCCATTCGACAGATTTATTTCTAAATGCAGTCTTTGTACGATTTTTTTCTAATTTTATGAATTAAGACAATGTAAGCTGTACTGGATTTACTAAAAACAACATTTCACAACACAAACTAAAGTAAAACTGCCTCGAAACACTTCAATGATGTTCATATATGATTTATCAGCCATTCAATAATGAAAACATTATAATTTACTATACAATGATTTTGTCTCTTCAATTTATGTTTAAATGAGCCACTTGAATATAAACTACCAAAAATTCCAATAACAACCTTTTTACTACGTTATTGATACAACACCCATAGTTGGGAACATACAAAAATATGTACCCAACATTGGGTCTACGATTTTCTTGTAAAATCATTGTTTCTTTAGCTATGTGAACAGTTAGTTTGTAACGTGTAACTATGTTCTGCACATCCAGACTGCATTATTTGCTTTATCAATTCAATTAAGCCAAATTTAGATCACTTGAAATCGTGTAGATTATCTGTTCAGCATAACCAGTTAAATCATGATGCCCCAAAAGTTCAAGAATACGAAAATTACGCAGAAGTGAACAACTATAGGATAATTAATATTGTCTCAATTGCTTCGGATTACATCTATCATGCTAAAAGCAACATGATTTTGTTGATTATCGCTAAATTAATGACACATTTGGTACATAGGCCGAATGAAGGAGCTAGGCTAACATTACATCCCCTTACCCTACTTAAAAATTCCAGAAGTGATGATCCTGGCAAATATAAATATGGCTTTTCTCCACTTCATGCGTATATAAGAACTATAGAAACGTTATTGAAAGTGTCTTACAGACTGGTGCTTGATAAACCTACATGGCGTGTTAACAAGTCAAACGGTAAAAGTCAAAGCGGTAAAAGCTCAGGAAACGGAAATTCAAAAAACGATGCGTGAGGAATTGAATTGATGCGTGAGAAAAAGAATAGTATATTCTTCAATATTTTCAATATTATTTTGAAATTATTCGATAACATCTAACTATTTCTTGAATTTTTTTTCACAGGATTACGCATAAGTGAGCCGGTTTTAGGAGGTGGCAATTCCAACGACGGAAACACGGCACGAAAGTTTTTGCGTGACTGGAAAACTACGGCAAAAATTACTGGACTAAATGATTTTTTTCTAGAGCGGTTCCATATTTTCTTACAGTGATTAACTGTAGAGCAAGAATCGATTATAATTCTTTTGCGGATTATGCCGAAGATACTAGAGCATTGTTCGAGAAGTTATATGGTTGTTATGCGTTGTCTCCAACAGTCCATAAACTTCTTATTCACAGAGCAGCATTAGTTAAATATAGGGTGCTTCCAATCGGAAGGTGCGGCGAAGAAGTTCAAGAATCAAGAAACAAGTGCATTCGGAAATACCGAGAGTTCCACTCCAGAATGTTCAATAGAACAGTAAACATGGATGATTTCTTCAAAAGGTTGCTCTTATCATCAGATCTTGTAATTTCGTTGGCTAATAGGATATCTTCGGGAATACTTGCATCAGAATTACCTGAGAAAGCTAGGCTCTTGATTATTGAATACTAAGTTTCAATTTTATTACTAGTAAGTAATAAACTCTTACATAAACATAACATAATATTTTTTATGATGATGACAAATCATGTTTCAATGCTACGTTATGATATACTAACGTTATATGCATCAAGAGCTATTAATAATTACCTTAGCTCATAAACACTTGATATAAATCCAATAATTATAGATTTACGGCATAAAAAACGATATTTTCAACGTTCTGCTATTAAGTAAAATAAAAAAAGACCATTCCCAAATTTTGCTTAAATGTACTTTAAGATATACTTATTCAACTGGTGTATATAGCTATCGGTTTTACTTGCGCCTTTTTGAAATGTTACGCTTGAATATATGGCTTATGAAACAACAAAAATGATGATAACTTTTCACAGAAAAGTTGTACGAGTATGATGTCTTGGGAGCAAATGTGTATTTTTATGTGAACTACAATCGCTTTGAATATAGTAGGCCTGAAAAATAGATATTTTTCCAAATATGACAGAAATTCTGATTTTTGGCTTTTGGTTCTTTAAAAGCGCTATATCTCAAAAAATAGAAGAGATAGACAAATATAATCTTGCACAAAGTTTGAATGCTGTTATTGTTTCATAACTTTGTAGAACATTTTGTAATTTTATCTATCAAAACAAAAAAGTTTGATAGTGAATTACTTTATTGGTGAAATTAGGCGTATAGGACATTTTTTGTTAACTACGCGGCATAAACTATCTAACATTTGTTCAAAAGACATCAATACGCTATCTCTTATATTCTTTGAGTTATTAATTTATTCCACCTAATTTTTTCACCCTGGACCACAGTGCGAATGGCACTGACTTCTGGGGTCGTCGGTCCTGGTTGTGCTTTATTGCCTTAAGTCCGGAAGGGATGACAAAAAACAAAAAGGTTAGTGAAAGCTACCTCGAAGATGGATTGATTGGGATTAGCGTGGATTTGCCGTTTGCCCCCTCCCACCGAATGAGGAGCCTATGGCAGGTAGAAGGATGGGTTGTACTTATATTGTGGCTGTTGCTGTTCGAAGGGAAGATGGTATCAAGAATTCCAAGTATTTTTGCGCTAGGACGGTATCAGATGAGATTTTAATTGTCTCGTCAGCAGGGTCCTCTAATTACGTTATTTGTTTTGGGTGGGAGGAAGCTATCAGGCCTTTTTTGGATGTCTAATTAAGATTGTGTTATCAACGGTGTTGTTTTAGAAACTAGTAGAACGAAATTTCAGAAAAAATTTGGAGGCTTGTTAAAATACAAACTGATAAAATATTAACTATCAAGATTTAGTATTTAAAATTGACAAATTTTAAAATTTTAAAATGTTTCTCCGTAGTAACCAAGTGTTAAAGCATGGAATCAAATCATATTTTTTTTGTTTTTTTGACGAGAAATCCTTCTAACTAATGCACCGTGCCTAATAAACGAGGGCAGTCTGATAATTACTTAGCCTACAAAAGAAAAATATTTATTTTTCAAAGGGGTGATATATTTCTCAGCAGAGTTTTCTTTATGCTTGATACATATGACCCAGCGTTATTTGAACATCTTTAACCCGTTTGAAAATATATTTTTACTCAATATATACAAAGTAGGCTTCTGTGGCGGCGATGACCTCCACATTTGACTCAAATTTATGCCCACCGAGAGGATTTCATTAGCATGGGACCAACTCTGGAGAATACGGTGGATGGGGCCGTTTTTCGTTGCCAAATTCGACCAGAGTGGCCGTGTTGACGGCTGACGTGTGTGTAAATGTAGATCCCACCTTTGAGTTCCAGGAAACGGTGGCCATTACCTTTCCGGCCGATAACGTATTTTTGCCTTATTCAGATAACGTTTGACGGGTCAAGTCCAAAGTTTGGACTATTCCTTGGTTACTGATGTGTATTGACAGTCACGAAACGACACAGGCATTCCTTTGGATTGTGGTTAAACAGCGTCAAACACTGCTTTGAAATTGTCTCATGGTTGCGCTTGTTGTCTCTTGTAAGCAACCGCATGGCGCCGACAGCTTCCTCATGCCCAAAAAATGCAGAATACGACTTACGTGGTTTTTGAGACGGTCAACGGCCAATTTTTGACGGTCATTGTCCATGAAAAGAGAGGATTTACCGTACACAGCATCTATGCGCTGATTCTCTTGAATCCCTTCTTAAATTTCTCCAGAATTCCAGCGAGAAATTCTCCAGAATTCCGTCAAGAAATTTTTTAGAAGCTCACAAAAGATCCTATAGAATTCCATCAAGGGATTCTTCTGAATATTGTCATGGGATTCCCCATAATCCCGTCAAAGTGTACTCGAAGAATTCCGTCAAGGGATCCGTGAAAATTCCATCAAGAATTTCTCCGGTGTCCAGCCCAGCACCCTTAATTATTACGACAATAAATAGAATGAATAGATTCTCCAGAAACCCATGAAAAAATTCTCCTGAATTCGGTCAAGTTCAGTCATAGTCTCTTCAAGAAATTATCCTGAATTCCACAGAATTTTTTTTGTTCCTACGTTATTCCGACATACTATACTCCAGGATTTTATTAAGAGATGCTCCAGAATTTCGTCGAAGAATTCTCTAGAATCCCGTTAAGTGATATTTCAGATTTCCGTCAAGTAATTCTCCAGAATCTCATCTATAAATTGTCCAGAATTCTATCGAGAAATTCTCCAGAATTCTGATAAGAAATTGTCTAGCTTACGAAAGCTTACGAAAGATCCTACAGAATCAATCCCGAGATTCATCAGAACTTTGTCATGGGATTCCTCAAAGTTTCGTCAAAAGATTCTCGAGAATTGCGTCAAGGGATTCGTGAAAACACTATCAAGGCTTTGTCTGGTGTCTTACCTAGGACTCTACATTATCCCGACCATTTATTCTACAGAATCTCATCAAGAGATTCTACCGAATACCGTCAAGTCTCGGGTCAAGACACTTGTCAAGCAATACTTCAGAAGTCCATTGAGATTTTCTCCAGAATCCCATCGAGGAATTTTACATGGCTCGCCAAAGATCCTGTAGAATTCCAGCAAAGGATTCTCCAGAATCCCGGCAAAGAATTCCCAGGGATCCCGTCAAGGGTTTCTTCGGTAATTTAGTAAGGACTCTACTTAGTCCCGACAATTTGTTCTCCAAGATCCCATCAAGAGATTTTTCAGAATCCCGTCAAGGAATTCGTCAGAATCTTGCCGAGGAACATTCCAGCATCCCATCAAGGGCGTTATAAACAAGGGCAGAATACTGGACAGTCTGCCAAGAAGTATTACAAGAACGCTCGACTGTGAAACAAGTGAACATCAATGTTCAACCCGTTTAATAGCACCAACCTACGGTTTCAACAGCACTATTTACTATTCTTGAATTGTCGCACGTGTCAGTGTATTGTATATTTTTGTTTGACTTCACTTTGATACTTGTATTGTCGTGTTCGATGGAAATGGTAATCATTTTATTATTTTTAAGAATATCACTGTGCATTCTTTATCTGTTGGTGAAAGCACAAATATATTGAAAATAACCATTACAGCCGATGGGTCTTTGAATCCAAACTAATGTTGATTTGTTTGATAAAAAAGTTTCAATCCTCCAAACTGTCCAGATTTTCATCTTATCGAAAAAAATTGGACAACCATCAAACGGAAATACAAAAAAAAAAAATAGTAATATAGTCAAAACACCATTACAGCCGATGTGTCTTTGAATGCAATACAAGCAATATAATGTTGATTTTATTGAATCATCTCTGAAGTAATTGAAAAACTCATTATATTGTATTCATATATTTTTCTAAGCATGATAATATTATTATTTTAAAGATGCATGTGTATTTTTGCAATGAATAATACACATTTTTGCAAAATTATTTTTTGAACCATACGTGGTGTAAATGTGGTGTATCATAATAATGTGCCCAATTGAAAATATATTATGTGTATGTAATTTTTACATCCAAACGCCCCTCGTATTCAATTTTTTGACGTTTCCAAGTGTTTGTTGATCTTCTTACGGATTTCAGTTGTCGGTCAGAAAGATTCAGTGCGAGTTATCTAAATAACCATGGATAATACGGTGGCAAGCAAAACTATTCCCTTGCAGATCCGAAAATGTGTTATTCGTGACATCGAGAAAGGTGTATTGTATCGCAAGATTAGTGAAAAATATAGATACAGCAAAGCAGCGGTAACTTTTCGCAAGGTACAAAACCTATGGTTCAGTAGCTGATCATCCAGGAAGGGGAAGGAAACGTAGAACGGATTCCCGAACAGATGCGAGAATCATTCGAGAAATTAAGAAAAATCCGAAGGTTACCCTCAGGAAGATCCTCTACATGGGAGAGAAACTATCTCCCGCTCATTTTGGGTTTATTTTTGGCATACGACTTCTGGTTTAGAAAGTGGACGAGTGGATGTTAGGTGAAGCAGAAGTCGTATGCCAAAAATAAACCCAATTGAGCGGGAGATAGTTTCTCTCCCATGTAGGGGATTTGGGAGTGCGAATATACAGTTCGTTAGAACCATTTAAGCTATCGGTAGTATATGAGCACGATCAAGCGCACATTCTTTTGCCAGTCAAGGTGGTGCATTTGTTCCTGCCTTGACCTACTCCGCATGGGGATGCTTTGCAAAAGATTGTGTGCCTGTTTTGAAATACTACCTCACAATGCCCTCCGCTCAATTTCAAACTACTTCAATTCAGTTTTCACAGCCTGCCGTGCGCTAACGGAATTATCAATACTTTCTCTTAACAACTTTGTTCTAGCAAAAAGTGCTGTCTACTCCTAGAGCCTCATGGTGATGAGAAATTATTTCCTTCTCAAAACAACATCATCACAGATCGTTATCCCGCGTATGGAGAATACAAAGAAAGACTATACACAAAACAACTTTTTCCAAAACTCAAATTTTATAATGAACGACTTAACATATTTTTCAATGAGTTGTATGCAAATTTCGCGCGCTTGCTAATTCCATTCCAAGCCATGGCCGACACCGTACTTTGGAACCGTGGAATGTTCCTGTCACTATCTGGAGCTATTTTTTGGAGGAATGCCCACAATTTGTCGTTCTGCTTTTTTTAAACAGCTGCAGGAATAAAATAGCTGCTCCTCAGTGTGCTCCGATAGGATAAAACTCGGTTTCTTGAGCCCTTTCTACTCTGAAGGTTCGTAAACTCCATGAACTTTTCGTTTTTAGGACAACTTTCTGACGACAGTGTGGTTTATTTAAAAGGCTCATATGCTGTCAACTTGCAAGGACCATTGTAAAATTCTGCTGTTGAACGGGCGAATTTCGCCGAATATTTGTGTGTGCGCAATTTGATTCCGTACACCCTGAACTATAGTACCTTAGTTTAATTTGAACTTGTAAAAGAGGTAAACATAATTGAATTATGCTTAAACTAAATTATGTTGTTCTCTAGTCCATTCTTTCAGTACACATAATTGTTCATTCATTTAATGACGAGGCAGACACAAAAATACGATTCAATGCGGTGAGAAACTAATTTTTTTCTGATTACAATGATTGGCGTAGACTACGTTAAACCGTTTAATAAGTTTCTTTAGTTTCGTTGCGGAACATTGCAACGTAGGTGCTGTTATAATGGACCGTTGGGCTAGTATAAGTAAGTGAATAATTATGTTAGAACATTCTATGATTCGCTTCTAAGAAAATTATTTGGCGGCCCTGGGGCGTTTGGTTTTAATGTTGGTATGATGAAAGGATAACGGTTATGCTGGTTGTAGCGATGGTGTTGATATAATCGATCAGTTGGAGACCATTATCCTTATCACGTTACGAATTGTTCAGGGTCTGTTAGGAAATTCAAAGTAAAAAAATTATGATATTTTTGTAAGTTGACAGTTGTGAAAACCTCCAATTGATTGAAGCAATAATCTCGAAAATCTATTGAGAAATGTTTATGCTTCAGTTATTTTCAAATTTTAATTTGACCCCTACCATTTCCGTCTGATCAAAATAGTGTGGGTGTGGTACTAATAGATCGTTAGATCAGCTGTATATTAGAAAATTCTATTGTACACTCTTTAGAAAGCTTTAAATGATGATACAGCCTCGAGTTGAGTTGGGGTTCTACTCCAGCGTCCCAACCAGACGTTGGTAACGCATACTTCTGGCTGCTTTCAGTTTCGCCCGATAACCACAAGCTCGCTCGTCATCGGTACATGGCCGTTTAGGAGGATTTTTCGTACGTTCGATCTTAACGCGCTTCAGAAATTTGCGCATGCGGTAGCCATCAAAACGATTAGGCATCGTACTTATTCTTACTTTCACAGTTTCTTAAAACTTCCTAGAAGTAAAACACATTCAAAATCGAATCGTTAACACAACAGAACATTTATTCATAACAGTACTCATTGGAATGTGCAGCAAATGTTACTTCGTAATATCATTTTCGAGAAACAGAACGTTGTTGGTTTTACTACAAACACAGTTGGTTCTACTACGAAAAATACCGTTCTGCCTGTATAGACATTTTGAACACTCAACGTTGCGTCATATCTATTTCATCTACATATATAGCGAAATCATCTTTAAATGGTAAAATTTCCAAATTTTACTCTGTTTGCTAGTAATATATACTCCACAATAATTAGCTGTTGAACCTGAAGTACAAGGAAATGTTAGTTTTAGTGCCAACGTTTTCCTCGAAGACTCGAATTATTATCCATGCGTGTGTTGAGAACTTAAGAACCATTTTCAGTGAACTAATTGAGTTGAAGAGCTGTGGGTTAGTTTTTCGGCGTGACTCTCCACCTGTGTCAAGGATTTTTGTTCGCCTTACGAAAGCTAATACTGTCACTGTTAAAATTCCATATCTAATGGCTTTGGGCGGAGGGGCAGTTGTGTTGTTTTGTTGTATTGTGAATATTCAAGTTAACTAGAAATTA
>JASCZW010004079.1:0-75596 GCA_034211315.2 Aedes japonicus | reverse complement strand
GACAGCTTCTACCTTTGGCAGCAGGTGGTAGAATCCAGTTTGTTATTATTTTGCTTTCGGCGTGTTGCATACGTTTAGACGCAGTGGACATTTATCGATATTTGACTTGAAATCCTTAATATCTCTCAAAAGTGTATACTTCACCTGCATTGAAGTAAGTCTGATCTTTGTTATTTTTCAAGTATCTACATGTCATTGATTTTGAGTTCTCCAGTTATGGGAAGAGCAAAACCTTTGGACAATATCGAAAAGGTTCTTATTTGAGTTTTGACAGATTCTGGACGATCTAATCGTGAGATTGCACGAAAGATCAACAGATCAGAAAAGGTTGTGTGCAATTATCTGACCGTCCAGCGGAAAATAGTTGTTTGAATGTGCGTACAAAGGGGATTTCCAAAATAGACAGCCAAACAAAATTCGGGACGAAACAACAAAAAACACTCGAGTTGCCGCCAGATTATAACAAAACCAAATGAACAAAACCTAAGCCAAAACCGAAACTCACAACCCAGCATAAACTCAATCCATTGAAGTTTGCACAGAAGCACATGCACTTCTAAGTACCACAAATCCAACCTTATAGGTTGCAGCAACTTGATTGTGACTCAATTGAGCCACGATCAAGTAATTATAACCGGTTTGCAACAAGTGTGATACTAGGCCTGGAAAAAAAAATCAATTCGACTATTATTGGCACGGTTTATGAAATAAAGAGGCAATCCAATCTAAGAGAAATTTTGGAGGAGGAACGGTAATGGTTTGGGAGCGTTCTCCTACGATGCTAAACTTCCTATCTAATGGATATCTACGAGCTCCTTGAAGATTTTCTTATTTCGTCAGCTTTGGAGGACTATATGGATGATTCAACTGTTTTTCAGCAGGATAATGCCTCAATCAATGTATCACGCCAATTCAAGGCATGGTTTGAGCCAAAGAAAATCCGTCTATGTCGCATCATGAAATAGCAAAATCATTTAGAGTTCATCGTTCAACAGTAGGTAGCGTTGAGAAACGCTTCTGGGATCGGTTGACTCGCGATTGTAAACCAGGATCTGGCGGCAAGTAGTTGTGGTTTAAAAAGTAAAAACCTCCATCGCTTCAGATACAATTAACCAACAAGTTAACGTCAACGAGTGTCGGCAAAAATGGCTACTATCTTTTATCTAAAAGCATACGAGTTCTGCATTTTTTGGCCTGATTTGCACCTTGCCATAATGGTAAAACGGCTCCGGAGTGGTATGGAAGAAACAACGTCAACAATGTACAAAAGGACAGTAATCGAACACCCCAGAACTTCGTCCAATCGAAAGATATTGGTCCATTTTGAAGCAAAAACTTGGGTAAATCGAGGTAGATAACGAGGAAGATTTTGCTAAAAAATGAGAAAATACTTTCAGAAAGGTTACTTGGAACAAATGCCTTGATGGATAGTATCAAACGTAAAGTTAGAGCATACGGATAGAACAAGTCTGAATAATAATATAATGATGTTTTGTGAATAATGAATTAACTCTTTGTTTGGATGATTTTTTTCGGATTTAGAAATAAATAGAAACAATGTGATAATGCGAGTTTTTCTCTTTGACTAGATTTAAAGAGGATTCTTAGCATTATGAGCACTCTAAGGATTTTTTTCAACTTCTTTTTCAGTGACCACCACTTTCCTCACCCCACACGAGCCTTTTGAGCTCACCTAGACTAAACAAAATAAAACATATAACATAAATGGTGTGACTAACAAGAGATGAGACCAATGAATCATAAATTAACTAAACACGGAATACCTGTGGAAAAATTTTCCTTTTAAGGGGTCCCGGGATACGATCAAATAAAGTAATAATACTACTTATAATTACAAAATGTAAAACAAGTTTATCCACCTACCGTTAATTCGCAATATATCTGTTATTCAGTTGAAAAGTAAGTTTCTGTGAATGTTTTTATATGATTTATTCAATATTGAGTGCTTGTCATTTTGCAACCAACATCACTTGATATTTTTCCTCCTTTGAAAAACTATGGTATGATCAATAAAACGATAAAAAAAACTAAATAATAATATAAGTGATCACGCACGGGCAGAATGTTCCCTACGTTTTGTTTTTCAATAGAAATAAAGACCACGATTTGTTGGCCGTCCTGCCATGGCGGAGGCATAGAAACTACTGGTTTATTGTTAACAATACAAATACACTGCAGAGATAGTAGCTGCTTGACTAGTAGGGTAGTACATATATAATGGACGTTTGCACAAACAATAAGATTGTTCAATATTTTTTATAACCACCCTTGGTTTCAGTAACAGCTGGGTGTCTTCGCGGAATTGATTAAACAAACTTTGCAGTCGTTTCTGGTGTGATTTTGTCCCATTCAGTTGTAATTACTTGTCGTTATTTCTAAATACTTGTTGGATATTGTTCTTGAACCTTAGTTTTCTAAATAGACCACAGATATTTGATTGGGTTAAGGTCAGATGACTATGCTGGCCACTCTAGAACATAGATTTTTCGCTCGTTGAACCATTGCTTCTGGTTAAACTGTTGGTGTTTAACACTCCTTTTTCAAGCTTTCACCGCTCTTTCGCCATTTTCTTGTGATACCATCAGAACAAAATAGCATTATTTTAGTCTCATCTGACAATATGATCTTCTTGCAGTCACCGCTTGTCCATGAAATTTGACTTAATAGAAATGAGAAGAAAAATTAGTATTTTCCAGTTAATTCCAACTACCATTGCTTATTTTGACAGATACGCGTATTTCGTCTACAATGTGCAGACTTCTTCAGTTTCGTGTACTAATAATTCGACTGGCTAGTGAGCTTGGGCGTGAATTGAATCTTCAAGCATCTGTTTCCTATTGGTGACTCAAGAACGACACACTGAGGACCAGTATTGCTTGTTGAACGCTGTGGCGAGTCTTTGCTGGACGACGTGGCAGCAATCCGGTTCGCTCCATCCATCTGACCTTCCTTATTGACCCACTTCTCAGTATTCTTCCGGACTATTCGTTTGCTCATCCTGCTCTTTCTGCTAGCACCTTCATCATCTTCTCTGTCCAGCTCGTGTTGAAGCAATTCGTACCGCTTCCGTAGCACCTCTTGCTCCGGCTCGAGCCTTAGCTGCTTGAATTTTTCTGCCTCGTCTATTTGCTTCACGGGGATCCGCTTTTCTTCTTCCAACTGCTGCAAACTTAATGAGAGCTTTGCTGACCGAGTGCGACACTGAAGAAGTCTGTAAGTAGCAGACAAAATAGGCCTATCTGTCAAAAGATAAGCTCATAGTAGAATTAAAAAGAATTTGCTCGCGTTTACTAGCAAAAATTTGGAAAAGTGTTCAAGGTTTTATTTTTTATTTTTTTAAAAGTGATCAAATGAAGTGTTAATTTTAAATTCTCCTAGTTTCCCAATCACAATCGTTCTACTAATATGTTCAAAAAAGTTTTTTTTTTAAAATAGTGTTTAAAAAAAATGAAAGTCAAAAAAGGTATCCAAATTCCAGAAAAAGTATTTGATTTGGCAGGCCATATGTAGTTGTGGTCGAAAAAATAAAAGATTCGTCTCTACCGGCACTATCAATAAGTATGCGTACGAGAAAGAATGTCAGCAAAAGCGGTTGCTGCCGTTTTTCAGAAGCCACGACTCTCTAGCTCTGTTTTGACCTGATTATTTCTCTTTCACTACGCAAAATCCATTCTGGAATGGTATAAAGTACAAGAGGGCAAGTACATGCCAAAAACAGCCAATCCACCAGACTGTCCAGAGCTTTGCCCAATAGAGAAGTACTGGGCTCTGGTTAAGCGGATACTCTTCGAAACTAAGAAGAGCAAATGGTACCGATGATTTCAAGAGAAGATGGAGAACCGTCACGGTAGGCATATCTGAGGATACCGTATGGAACCTAATGGCGGGTGTTCCACAAAAAGTTTCAGAATTTTTCAAAAAGAATGATTCACATCTTAATTAACTGTTTTTAATGTAGATATAACTCTATTATTGTGAAATACACAATCGGATTTGTTGATTTTTTTTCCGAAATTTATTTTTGTCCGAAATTTAACGTGAACAGGCTGTTTTCTGCAAGACTTGTATCTTTTCCAGTTAAGATTTGCAGGTATAGCTCCAGGCAATAGCCAAATATTGTGGATGTTAATGCATGCACCTAAAATCAAATTTGAGAAGTGCATTACAAATGACAAGCAAAATTAAAGCAAAAAAAAGATGAGATTTACAACAACCAAAACAAAACTGAAACAAATGTATTCGATAAATTAATCATAAATTTCTTGACAATTGATGAAATGCTATTAGGTTATCCCTAATAGTGCCAAATTCGGTCTCTGATATACAGTTCATTTGCATTACATTTAATTTGGCGTATTTATTTTTCCACATTTCAATGGTTTTATAGATTTCAATATGGCGATTATATTAAACTATTTAGTCATTTGTACCAATTTGCCGTTAAATCAAATACCAATTTGCGTCAATACCAATTTGCCGTTAAATGCATTGACTGGAGGCAAAATGGTTTTAAAATGCCTTTTCAACTGACCATAATAAGATAATATGAACGAGTCCTAAGACGGCATTCCAAACCATCATTTTACGAGTTCATAAAGTCAAAATAAAACCTTTGGATAAGGAATTTTAGAAAACAAGGCTTCAAGATCATTGTAAGCAGCTGTGTAGGATCTCATAAACCGGATTAAAATATAAAACCTATTGTCACCTCTTCGTACCATCATAAAACCAAATTCATTCTAAGTGGCGTTTATAAAACTTTAATAAAACTTAATTAAGCCGAATGGTTGTAGTTTGGGATTATATGATTTCACCAAGATCCAAAACTAAGCCAGGTTATTCTAACCTATAACGCTGGTAGATCACAGTTACAGGGTATCATATCAACCACTGAGCCCTAATCCAAATTAATTCAAACTAGAGAACATAGTTTATTTTTGTGGTCAGAGGAACATATCTTAGGCCTTATTACACTTTATGTCTGTTAAAAGTGGTAATTCGTGGATCGAGCCACCGAGGATAAGCTCTTTACGTGAATTCTCCTTTTCTACTTGATGTTTTATAGATTACATTGGTTAGGACTATGATAAGCTTAAACATAAAACGATGAGGGCTACAATAATATGCAATTTTGACTTGAAATGAAGGAATTTACGCTTTTTTCGGTAAATCGTTGTACGACTTCTGGTGAGGATTCGCGTAGAGGGGGAATATTTTTGGGGATCAAAAAGTGCTACTCCTTCTATAGAGTGAATTTTCCTCAAACTACAGGTATTGAAGTCGTCGCATGTCAGGCTGTTATAAAAAATAAAAGCCTTTGCATTGCCTCCGTTTATATTCCTCCTAGAGCCTCAATAAACCAGAAACAACTTTCAGATACTTGTTCGGTTCTTCCTGCTCCGCGGTTGGTCATGGGAGATTTTAACTCTCACGGTACAGGCTGGTGAGAACTGTACGATGACAACCGGTCTTCCCTAATATATGAACTCTGTGACAACTTCAATATGACAGTACTTAACAATGGAGAAGTAACACGTTTGGCTGGTACATCCTCAGTTGGCAGTAGATTAGACCTCACACTTTGTTCGAATTCATTATCGTTGATCTTACCCGTCACATCGATTGGACAAAGTTTAGAACAGCAGTAGATGAAGCCGTAACGACGGTAGAAAGGCTTTCACCGCTGGAAGAAGCACTTCAAGCTCAAACTCGACCAGTTCCAGGAACGTCATTTCGCAGGAAACCTCCTTCTCCATGGTGGGATCAGCAATGCACCGAGGTTTACCGAAAAAAGTCCGACGCGTTTAAAGTTTTCCGTAGTCGTGGAACACATGAGCACTTCGAAGTATACACGGCTCTCGAACGCGTTAAGAGCCTCATCAAGGCCAAGAAACGGGAATTCTGGTGAAGATTCGTGGACGGGCTATCACGCGAAACGTCGATGAGTACTCTTTGGTACACGGCGTGAAGACTGCGTAACCAACCTACGCACAACGAGAGCGAGGAGTACTCGGATCCAATGGATCCGAGGGACCAATGGATCCTCAAATTCGCGCGAAAAGTTCGTCCAGATTCTGTGCCGGCACGGATCATTCCTCGCGAAACCACAAATCCGATAGATGAGATCAGCCTACCTTTTTCAATGGTAGAACTCTCTCTCGCGCTCCTTTCGTGTGGCAATACGGCTCAAGGAGCTGATAGAATCAAGTTCAACTTGCTTAAGAACCTTCCAGACGTCGCGAAGAGGCGCATGTTGAACTTGTTTAATCAGTTTCTGGAACTCAACATTGTACATCCGGTACATCATCCGGATTGAAGGCGGGTGAGAGTTATTGCCATTCAAAAACCTGGTAAGCCCGCGTCCGACCACAACTCCTATCGACCCATCGCGATGTTATCTTGTATTCGAAAGTTGTTGGAGAAAATGATCCTTTTCCGTCTGAACAAATGGGTTGAGTCGAATAACCTGCTTTCAGATACTCAATATGGTTTCCGTAGGGGTAATGGAACGAACGACTGTCTCGCGTTGCTTTCCATAGATATTCAGCTAGATTTTGCTAAAAAAGAGCAAATGGCTTCTGTATTCTTGGACATAAAGGGGGCTTTTGTGGCTTTTCACCATTAATGAATAATTTTTTGTACAATTTGCTGTCAGAGAAACATATGAGCTTTTCTCATGGAACCTCTACAGCTTCACGATTTAGCTACATGGGTCTCCCCCAGGGATCATGTTTAAGCCCCCTTTTGTATAATGTTAATGTCAAAGACATTGACGGTTGTCTAGGTGACAACTGTACGTTGAAACAACTTGCAGATGACGGTGTAGTGTCTGTCACGGGACCCAATGGGGTCGATCTGCAAGGACCCTTACAGGATACCTTAGACAATTTGTCTACTTGGACTTTAGAGCTAGGTAACGAATTCTCTACGGAGAAAACTGAGTTGGTAGGAATTTTCTAGGAACATAACCCAGCACAACCGAAGCTTCAAGTTTGGGGTAAGCCGATAACTCATTCTATGTCATTTAAATATCTTGGGGTCGGTCTCGATTCAAAGTGCACCTGGAGATCCCATATTGAGTATCTGAAGCGAAAGCAAAGGGTAAATTTTCTCTGCACAATTACCGGGACCTGGTGGGGAGCTCATCCACAAGATCTTCTAACGTTGTACCGGACAACGATTTTGTCGGTTATGGAATACGGTAATTTTTGTTTTCAGTCAGCGGCTCGGTCGCACTTCATTAAACTGGAACGTATTCAGTATCGGTGTCTTCGTATCGCGTTAGGTTGCATGCACTCGACTCACACCATGAGTCTTGAAGTGCTGGCTGGCATATTGCCACTCTCGGATCGGTTTTCAGAATTATCTCTCCGGCTGCTCACCAGGTGTGAAGTTATGAACCCCCAGGTGATCGAAAATTTTGAGAAGCTCCTTGAGTTGAACCCTCAAACCCGCTTCATGACTTTGTACCATTTGTACATAACACAGGATGTCAGCCCTTCGCCGAACATTTCCAATCGTGTTTGCTTCTCCGATTTCGGCAATTCCGTTCATTTTGATTTATCCATGAAGCAGGAGCTTCGTGGAATCCCAGAGCATCATCGTCCTATGATTGCTCCGGTGATATTTGCTGTAAAGTTTGGCCAAGTTGATTCCACTAAAACGTTTTTCACAGACGGATCTTTGATAGAGGAGTCAGCAGGCTTTGGTATATTTAATGAAATTTATAGCGCCAATCGTAAACATCAAGCTCTTTGCTCCGTATATGTCGCTGAATTAGCAGCAATACACTTTACGCTAGAAATTATTGCCTAATTAACACCGGATCAGAACTTCATTTTCACGGATAACTAGTCTCAGTTCTATAGAGGCTATTCGCTCCTTGAGGCCGGTACAGCACTCCTCGTATTTTCTCATGAAAATACAGGAGCTTCTAAGTGCTTTATCTTCGCGTTATTTCATCATCACCTTTGTATGGGTCCCATCTCATTGTTCAATTCCGGGCAATGAGAAAGCGGACTCGCTTGCAAAGTTGGGCGCTATGGAAGGCGATATTTATGATCGACAAATCGCAATTCAACAATTTTTTTGCTATTTTTCGTCAACAGTCACTCGTCAGCTGGCAGTATAAATGGAGTGAAGGAGATTTGGGGCGATGGAAATATTCTATCATCCCAAAGGTGTCGAAAAAATCTTGGTTTAGGGGGATGGATGTGGGTCGAGACTTCATTCGTGTCATGTCTCGCCTCATGTACAATCATTATTCTTTGAACGCTCATTTATACCGGGTTGGGCTGAGCGACAGCAATCTCTGTGAGTGTGAACAAGGCTATCAGGACGCAGATCACATTATTTGGTCTTGTGCTGAGCATCGTAGAGTCAGATCGGAGCTTTATGATTCCCTTAGGGCTCGAGGTAGACAACCCAATGCGCCAACTCGAGATATTATGGCTGTACGTGATTTGGAGTACTTGAAACTCATTTATGTGTTTTTGACTAACATTGGCCTTAGATTATAGTTAGTGACGCGGCTGGGTAGCTCAGTGGTTACCTGTTCTGCTTACTGAGCAGATGGTCGGGGGTTCAATCCCAGGCCCGTCCCCTTGTCATTTGTCACTTGCTTCCTTCTATCACCACTAGATTTAAAATAAAAAGCATTCTACTGCGCTTTCATTGATCGCATCACTTACCACAGTGAATCCATGATCTAAAAATAACCTGCCTCACTAACACAAAATTATCCTTCCCTTGACAGTCGTAAAGACGCAGAGGTAAACACGGTCTCCAACCAACGATTGCCAAACTAATCATCCTTCCCCCCTCCCCAAAGACCGTGACGACGAGGTCGGCGCCAGGTACTGATCTATAAATAGAATTACTGAACTTGTACATTGAAGATGTTAAAGCTACTCCCAAGCTCCATCTATGTGGTTCTCTGTGCAATTACACTAGTTCTGATCAGTAAAGGAGTAGCAACTACGATATTGCACGGTCTTTTTTCAAAAAAAAAAAACATTAGCCTTAGATTGTAGTTAGTTTCAACTGTATGTTTACTATAAGTTTTTTTATCTGTTTATGTGTGTGTTTGTTTTTTTCTTTTTCAAAAAATGTCCAAGTCAATAGAAAACCATAAATTGTATAGTGATAAGTGTTTAGATAATTTAGAATTTAAATTTAATGTGTTATGTAAACCATAATTTATATTCCCACCCTCTTTCCCATCCGTAATTTGTAATTCCTATTAACCTCGAGACGGCCGCGAGTTTCAAATTTAAAAAAAATCATAAGTAATGAACTAAAAAATTAAAAATCAAAGTTCCTCACGAATCTTTACAAGATTCATTTGAAACTAGCAACAAATGCGTAGGACATGTGTTTGTTTCAACCATTAGCCAAAAATACAAAAAATTGCGTTTCGAATGTTTTTATAGACAGCTAAGCTTTAGGAAAACAATTGTTGTGCGTTTTTAAGTCGTGAATTGAGGATCATTTTCAGGCCAAAAACTTCTCTTTTTCTTTCAAAGTATCTCTCTACTTCGTAATAGTTGAAAATCATTCGATAATAATAACAAATAATAATTGCAAGCCGTAAATCACGCTTTCTTCGCAGCAGCCGATCTTCGTTCTACCCTGTTCAAGTTGCAACAAACCATAGTTATGTGTTGCTTTTGTCGTTACATTCTCCACTAGCAACAAGTCCGTGTTGCAGCAAACTGTTCGGAAATGGATTCCTTAGTAAGAATCGTAGTTTTACAATTTGTGATTTGTTTCAAATATTACGCTAGCTATAACAAAAGTTGAATAGTTTATAACGACCGTATCGATTTAGAGTGTAGTAGTTGCCACGAGTCTCACTTATGGCGGCACATGCGCAAAAAAAGGGGTTGCTGAAATTATTTTTATTGATAATAAAGTATATTTGATTGGAGTTTTTTCGCAACTTCCCGCTCTTAAACCGCCTTCTTGTGCTTAGAAACCGTCACTATAAGTTAATCGAAAAGAAGGTTAGCAGGACCTTTGTTTAACCTGATTTCGTTTTAGCTTCAAACGTTGATTCCTTTTTAATCACTGTTCCTTCCATTTCTTCTAACTTCCTCAGACGCATTCCGGGTTCTGTACACCATTTGTGAACAATATTTTAACGTTGCTCCGCTGAAAGTCTACGCATTGTAAAACAAACTGTTGAAAACGATTTACCGCTACACAAATGCTGAGTGATAAAGATTAACAACATGATGGTGTAAAATAGAACTAGTTATAATTTATTACGAATATGCTGCGGTTTCTGACAGCGTCCATACTTTCTGGGGCAGCTAATATGTACGAAAATTCTGTTTATAAAACGAGCGTTTACGTAAAATAATATGTGGAGTTGCGTGAATACTGAAATGTTACTGCGAGTTTTGCTTACGAACTTTCCTAGGAACTTTGTGTGCTTAGGTTCTATGTTTAATATTTTTTCTTATATCATTCATCCTATAGTCTTACTTACCATACAAAATTTGAATCACCCATAAATTCACCATAACTCCGGAATTTAAAGTCCAAGCACTGCTAACGCTTCGTACCAATTTCATGCGGCGAAGAAAATTGCCGTAACCCGATACAGCCCAATTGCTCGCAAATTTTGGTGCTATTAACTTTTCAATTATTATCGGTAATTTTGCATCATTGTTCTTCTTCACGCATCATGTCCATGTGACTACTGGTGGGTCCGAACAAACTACTTCGGCGATTAATCGTCGTCTAATCAAAAGCAGCCAAAGGTGGCCAGTTGCTTGCCTCGCATTTGGGTTTTCTACTGATCCATCCATGAATGGCCATGCCAGCCAGCGCGGCGTTGTCGGTTGCTCCCCCAGCGCACCCAGCCTCGGCGTCGGCGTAGGATGAGGGAAAAAAAACGCTATCAGAGAGTGTGTCTTTCCTAGCTAGACTTGCAGACAGACGGACAGACAGGTGTGTGTTTTTCCAAAGCTGTAAAGCGAAGAAAGCTTCGCGTGCTGCTCCTAGCTGTACTATTTGGCCCCCATCCCCAATCGCCGGGTGTGCCCCAATGTGCTTCTATTTGATACAGTTTCATTTAAAAATTAGACCGGTGCGGCTTTCCGTTACGGATTTTATGTGGAAATTGATTTGATTACACGCATTATTCATCTCGGCGTATTTATATTGCATTGTGAACCCCACTCGTTTGCTTGCTCGCTTGCCTGCTATTGGCTGTGCCACTCATGATTCATTCGCGACTGACCGGGGTCTGCTGTGCGAGATTAATTCATCATTATCGGCTTGGAAAAATGGTTACGCGGAGATGGCGTTGTTGATAATTGATTGAAATCAATAAAGCGAAAAACACCCAAATAAAGGATAATTATCGGCCAGATCAATGGTAAGCGCTTGCCAAGCTGCAAAGCACAATAACGATCCGGCCAGACCGGACCGCTCGATTTGTAATCGAGATCTAATTACGGTCACGCTCGGCTCTAATTAGCTGCTGGTTGTTGGATGCTCAGTAGCTGTAAATGGCCTGAGCTGGTTCTACGTACGCGCTGAAAACAGAGAGACAAAAATAGCCGGTCGCAATTATGAGTAATAATTAGCTGAAAAAAAAAGTAGTGAAATGTTTCGCGCAAGTCAAATGAAAGAACTGAATACCGACTGATGAAAAGTCCAAACGGTTACCTTTTCGAGCGGAAACTAGTCAAAATTGCACTTAATTGAACTGCTTTGACGGTGATTGTTGTTCAACTATATGGTTAGCTTGCCTCCTTTCCAAATCCAATTCCAGTTTTTCTTATGACAGCGTTCAATATTCATATAAATTACACAATTATAAGTAAATACCAACTGCATGCAGTTCCCTGCCGCTCGACTAGGTGATCCTCTCAAGGAACTTCCAGCCGGAGACGTACTGACCACTTACAACCTGAGCGCACGCTAATTGCCAGCTCTCTTCATTACACCGATAATTAGCGCACGGCAGTAGTGCTGGTGGCGGCGTAATGGAAAATGGGCACGGGTCTGGAGCTTTTATGCAGCCGAAATTAAACCAACCAACAGCATTAACAAAGGCCCAACGGACGCTGATGGACCTCTCCTCGAGAGTTGTTGCGCCGATCGATTGCGTATGTACCTGCTCTACCTGCCTGCCTGCCTGCCGGTCTGTCTGACAATCTGCCTCCTCGGAGCAGAAACCTATTCAAACACATAAAGGAGAAGAAACTCCGAACGAATTGGGGGAAAAATATGATCAGCCAGAAAAGGGGGTATAATTACGTTATAATCGATTGAGCAACCAGGTCAATCACACCGTAAGCCAAAATATATGGTTAAGACCTGACCACAGGTCGAAGAGTCTGAAATTATTTCTACTTGTTGAATTTTGTTTGGTGCTGCGTGGTATGGTAATTATTAGTGACGGATTGGGTAGGTTTGTTCAGGTTCTTCAAGAGTGTACGGCCAAAGCCCAAACAGGATAGGAATGCTTTTAATATAATTTGTAGACGTAAAAGGATCCATAATGAGCATGGTGGAAATGCACGAGCTCTTGTAGGATAAATTTGGTATGTACTTTAAGTGATTCAATTTGAAGAATCACTCAACAGATTCCGAAACGATCGGATCATCCGGAGAGGGAGAGCGAAGCAATTGCTATTTGAATGCCTTGTTAATTTCGAACTCGTTCTTCTCTACCGTGGTCAATAACTTAAAACAATAAGAATCGGCTTAAAAGTAAATGGAACGTCGGGCAATACAAACTACCGATAAACTTGTACGTAGGTATTTATCCGCAGCAATTACTGAATTTCTCTACAGCTGGTGTTCCACCATAATGAAGGATTACTTTATGCTTCTAGGATAACATTAAATTGCTTGATGTCTAGTTTGGTATTCTGATTATACTTAAATTTTAGGGATAATCAGAATACCAAACTAGACATCAAGCAATCGATGCCATCGAATAATTTTTGAGGGTCTGCGCTAATACATCTCAGCAAGAATCAATCAAGAGCTCACTCGAATGATTAGTTAAACGGACCACATCAAATAAACAAACTTATAAATAGAGAGCTGTCATTGTGAACCAGAATCCTTGCAGGGTACCAGAGCATACCATTTTTGGCAACATAATTCGTGCGTTTCAGCAACAGTGTATGATGTAAAATGTACCGTGAATTTGAAAATGATATTAAGTACCGCTCATTGTAGCGAAGAAACTACAGGGTGTCTAACAATAGGTGTGCTAAAACAAAATGGGGCTACAGCAAAACAAATAAAATAAATCATAACATTTACTTAGCGCAAACGCTTTGTAAACCCTTCGCACTGGCACGCATGATTTCCTGAGAAATTTGGTCACAAACATCAACCAAATGTGTCTTGAATCGATCTAAAGTAGGGTCATTTGTCACAGAAAAAAAACATTCACCGCGTTTGCTCTTCTTCACAGAGCCGAAGCAACAGTGAACATACATTCAAACCATCGTGCCTGATCGGTCATACAAAGGGAGTAACATCGGTTATTTTTTCGTCTCTTCCATCTTCTTCGCCATTCGCTGTGTTACCACTTGACATATTCAAGCTAAGGGCACTCACTCTCGATATTCTTTTTGCACGATTCATAAGAGCATTCTTCGGATGCGATGCAGTTCGGTAGCGATCAGCTAATAATATATTCTTCATGAAGAATAGGCTGCTGCTCATTCTTCATGAAGAATATTTTGTTGGTTGGTTGGAAGAATGCTTAGGTAGCTTAGCTGGAAGGATGGTGACATCGAAGATTTCTTGTGCCCATCTGCATATGGGGTGGCTATGTGGCATTACAGATATCAAATAATCATATTTTTATTGTAAATATAAGGTGCATGTACCAGTTATTGCCGTACATTCCTATTATGCTGTTAAATTTAACATGTTTCGTTCGAACTGTGTAGGGCCTATATGTTGAAGTATATTATCCCAAACAAAGTAGTCAAGTGGGTTGAGATCCGGTGAAGATACAGGCCATTCTTCGCTTGTGATGAATTCGGTTCAAATTTTCCGGGAACCACGCGTGTGTCTTTTTTAACTCGTGAGCTGGAGCTGAGTCCTGTTGGAAACAATATGGTGGTTTCCCATACAGCGTTGAAGCATGAGAAAGCAGATAGTTCTGCAAAACCTGCTCGATCTAATATTCAGTGTTGATTTTTACGTTAGATTCTATGAAAAGAGGTGGAAGTATTCCTTTTCGTGAAACGGTGCCCCTTACCATGATTTTCGATATATTCTACGGCTAGTTTATCTCTTCGAATATTGGCAGTACTTTTGCCATACACACGATCATTTTGTTGATTATGATTGTCCGGAAGAAGAAAGAGCTTTTCATCCGAAAATAAAATCTCACAGTCACCGTGCCGAACCAAAAGATGTCTGCTTCTTTGGACCCTGGCTTGCTTTTGACGATCCGCCAACCCGTGAACCCGTTGTTTTTTTGTACGCCTTGCATTCCAGATCATGTCGGAGGAGCCTGTTCATTGAAGCAGGGGACATTTGAAATTGTTTGCTCAATTTACGGCCAGATACGGCTGGATTACGTCTTATTCGCTCCCTCACACATTTGATCTTTTTCTTCGTTCTGACACCCAAGCAACACAACTTGTATTAAGCAAGTTGAAAGTACTGTTAAATGACAAAAACAGGCTATAAATCTAGGTGTATAACGCTTTATCTCATACTTTAATATGAGGCAAAAAGCGCAATTTGAAGCCTTATAAAACATGAATGGAAAAAAATTATCCACATACAAAAATATAACATCGCCAAGCATGGGATTTGAACCCTGGTCCATGGCGTGAAAGGTTTGTAGCTTCTTTCCTAAGCCAACTCAGGTTGTTGAAAAGTAAACTCTGAGTATCTACATATGATATGCTTCCCGTTGGCAGTGAAACCACAATCTTTATCGTAATGAAAGAAAAAAACACGTTTTGCAAAACATGGTTGGTGTAATGTAATTTCAACAGTATATAGAACTGCCCTTGTTCTGTTTATGTATTATAAATGTATGGAACCATGTTTTTAAGAACAATAATAAAGTATTAATCATTTGCAGCAGTGAAAAAATTATGTTTATCTCGACCATTTGTCAGAGTGATAAATAGAATACGAGAGTTACAAACTTATTACCCAGCTGGAATAAACCGAGACTGAAAAAAGCTGACACCTATTGTGAGACACATTGTATAATATGAACTGAAAATTACATGAGTGCCGACTGCAGTTTTACTGCAATTGTAGACAAACTTGCGTTTCCATGAGAAAAACAAATGAATTTGAGATTTTTTACAATACCTGATGACCTGGAAGACCTGCAATATATCACGCAAAAGACAGTACATCCCAAATGTCGGTATCCTGATACCAATCTACATGCAATAATATACTATCATATCATAACAACAATAACAGATCAAAATGTAACGGGTGATTTACTTGGTTTTTTAAGTAGTTTTTCTGCATCGCACTCATTCTTGAGTTATAAGCAACATCAGTTTAAACGATTTATAACGTTTAGATTTTTTTTTCTTTATTTTTCCGTCGGCCTATTTTCTCACATGGTGACAATCGCCGACGCCAGGAAGACGAATCCACCACCTGAACCCTACTTATCGACTCCTGAATATGAGCCGGGACCAACGGCTTTACTACCCTTCCGAAGGAAGGCGTGACAAGATATTTTCGCCTCAGAAAAACCACCGACCTCGACTGGGATTGATCCCAGACCCACTGGGGTGCCAAGTAGTAGTCACACTTACCACTATACCACCGACGCCGGCGGCAGTTGAAGTTTCAGATGATAAGGAAACTGCTTATTATTAGGAATAGAATGCAAAACAATAGGGAGCATATCCAGATAAATTTGCAAAATGGGTAAATCTGGTTTTGTAAATAAACATTCAAATCAACGATTTCTCACGAGGTAAGACTCAATTTCTTAAACTATACCCACAATTTGGTGGGAGAAAGCTTTCGCTTTCTCAAATTGAGCTTTTATTCGCTAAAAAGCGTCGATTCAAATGTTTGTTCGATAAGAAGAATCACCCATTTTGCAAATTTCTCCAGATATTATAAAACCAAAATATGGGAGATAAAATTCAATCGTCACTTGCAAAAAATATAGACAAATAAATAATAAAATGGAAATGATAATATTGGCGTAAGGCCAACGAGAAAATTGAGCGCAAGATTGGATTCCGTATTACCAATGTATTTGAAAAATAATTAAAAATATCCTACAATTTGCAGACAAGGTAAGTAAATATATTAATTTTAGAGCTTATGTTTTTCTTTTCCTTCTTCCTATTTACGTATTCTGCCACTTTGATTTTCTTAAAGATACTAAACTTCCTGTAAGTCGCAAGTATAAGTTTCTCAATGTTATTTTTTTTAGTTTTAGGACCATATTAACGATTTAGCAGTAGAAATACACTCGTCTAACGGGATTGTTGGTTTTCAATTTAGTTTTATGTTTTAAGTTTGAAGTCATAAGTTTAAGTCTCAAGTTCTAAGTTTTAAGCTTTAAGTTTTGAGTTCATGTGAATCAAAATTTTAAAATTAGTTTTAATTCACTAAAACTTAATAAAATTCATTATTTTTTATTCAAAAAGTTTCTTCAGCTACAATTTGAATTACACGTTTAATAATCTTATTTTTAAGCGCACTTTTGTACAAAAATTATTGTATGTCAGAATATGTATGTTCGCCTCCACTTGCAAAGTACGCTACGAACGCTTCAACGTTGCCGGCTTTAGCCCGCTTGACGAACCCATAATGAAGTGATTCGGAGTAAGGACGGGAGCTTCCGGGCCGTTCACTGGTACATGCGTCAAGGACGTGAGCTGATCGTCCCTTCGATCTTAATGAATAGGTTTCGTAGTACTGCATCGCTGAGAGAACACCGTGGTTTAATCTGCTGCAGATTGCGCTTCACGCTCTGGACGAATCTTTCGCAGAATCCGCCCTTATGGAGAGATGCTAGAGCAAGAAAGCACCATTCAGTGTTTGGGCTGGTGATTTCCTAGACAAGCCGCTCCTGATCCAATTCTGACAGCGCCGCTTGGAACTCCTTGTTTGTGGCCACAAAGTTAATCGATAAAGATTTGAATCGAAACGGCTCGACGAATCATGAGGTTTGGAACTGCCATAATACACAAGTTCATACTCAGCACATGCGCGAACTCAATGCGTTGTCAAACATGTCATTGTACGCCCCACCGCTTTTCAGATCTTCATCCTACAGCCACCATAAAATGACCAAAGTATTCCACGCCCACAAAATTGAATTGTCTGATGAATGCCGCCAGTCTAGCTGAAACCCATTAGAGGGGGATGGGGAGCCGCCTCCTGATGTTTGCACACCTGACAGTTTGTTCCTACGTTCCGGGACACCACACGCAGTTTCGGTATCTGAAATACCTGGCGTAGCTCGTAATCACGATCTCATGATACCGGCGATGGTAGCGTTTGTGAAAGTCCAGAACAACCAGTTTGGTTATGTAGTGATCCTTCGGGAGGATGATTGGATCATGCGCGGTCATTGTGGCATATTCGCACCTACTGATCCTTCCATGCATTCGCATCACTTGTTGCTCGTATGGTGACGGTGCTTTGCTTCGAGAGTGTCCTGATTGATTTATTACTCATCAGTATGCTCACTTCCGCCGGATATGATTTCCTCTGCACTTCCTTTAAGAGGTAGTTCGATGCAATTTCGACGATCTCCAAGATATTGACGAATGTCCAGGAACGGCGACAATCAATCCAGAAGCATTTCTTGTCAACTTGGAGTGATGGGCTGATTGTTACAATGTTTGCTAGCCGTGCTCGTATGACTGGCTCGTAGTTCGAGCCTCGGGATAGAGAGAAGCTTGAGTGAGGCCACCTGGACTTCGCCGCAACGATTGAACATTCCACGGAGCTTCCTTGCTGGAACCGTAGGTACACTACAGCTCCGTAGCCATTCTTGCTGGCGTTGACGAAGGTGTGTAACTGCTCATGAGTCTTTGGTTCTCTCATTGTGAGTATCTTGGTACACGGACGTCATGTACCGACGGAAGAACCTTGAACCACTTTTCCCATTTTTCGTTAAGGGTTTCTGGAATCTCATTGTCTCAACCAATATCTTGAAGTAAAATCTTGAGGAAGACCAACATGTTTGAGTGTAACCCCAGAGGGTCAAAAATGGACATTAACGTCCGGAACACATCCTTTTTATTTGGTCACCGGTTGCCTGATTACAGATCTGCATCGTTGTTCGAGCACGAACTTTGCCGGTCACCGAAGGGCTTTCTTCGCTGCTGTTAGACAGCCACCAAAAGTGCACTTTGAACCATGCAGTGAAATAACCTATGCACTGGGACACTTTTCGTTCTTCTCTTAAACGCTCCACCGCTGGTAAACAATAAGTCGCTTCGCAAAAGGGCACTTGGTCAACTAAAACGCTCTGGTCTGTACTAGCGAAAACTGACGGAAACTTGTGTACTTCCACTTGAAATATCACACTACTGAAGGTACATTGATCAGAAAACCGTGACAATGGATATTGACGGAAAATAAATTGCGTGCACGTCCGTTCTACTTGTTTTGCTGTTTTGAACTAATTTTATTTGTTATTGTTATAAGTGCATGGGGATAGTTTGGGGTACGAGAACGATGGTGTGATTGTTGCACGATCGAAGATGTCGATCGCTGTTCATCGAGTCGGTAATGCTGGAATTGGGTGTTGTGTGGCGGCCACGGTTGTTGTTCACGTTGTATCTCCAACAGTCGTGTTTCGGTGAAATGTGTATATCCCATGAATCACCACAGATTCCCACCACGTTCTACTTAAATTGGATGAGTACAACCAATAGAGACGTCAGCTGATCCGGACCAGCCAACAGCAAGGAGTTTAGTGACACACCATTGGTTTTAGCTGTGGCTTCCCACTCGATGCGCACTTTACCCTAGTAGCACACTTGTTTCAACCCAGTAAAGGTGAACCTATCTTGAGCTCAATAAGCAGACCTCCAGTGGAAATCGGTGAACATGCACTGAATACCGAACATTAATCGTTTAGCAAAACACAAAACATTCGATTCTGATAATTTTCTTCCAATTTAATACGGAAAAGTTGCCACTGCTATGTACCTATGTTAATAATATCACGAAAAACATTAATCCCATCTGTGTACATATGTTAATCGTACTGATTTTAATCAAGAGAAAATAAAAACAAGTTAACGTTCTTCACTACTACACTAACAAATGATGTAGACCATTTGACAGTACTTAACGTGTGTTGGGTAGCATGCATATAACCAAGACAAAATGAAAGGGTTTGTTTGTTATTCTTCCATGAGAATATTGACAACAAGACTCACCATACCATTGGGCATACAATGCTCTATGAATGATTGAACACGCACACTAGCGTTGATGTGTATGCTATACAGTAATAGAGCAGTGCAACATCATGCGATCACGTCGATTGTACACAGGGTTAATAATAGATGAAGCGTGTTAATTATTGTAAAAATTAATCCCATAATTTTCTAGTATTTTATCACGAATTCATAGATTCTCGTGTGGCTAGTGTAATAAGTGAAGTGAGATTTTTATGGTTTGTGCAATTACGCAACGAAAAAGTTTGAGGATATAGTGCAAATAAAGAGAAAACTTGGAGTCTGACTCGAGGATATTCCCTAGTACGGTTAGATCAATACAATCGTTTTTGTAGCTTGTAATTATATTCAAGACCTAATTTTATTTGCCAGGATTATATATTCTTGATTACTGCATACATTTATTGGAGAAATTAAACATCTTTTTACGTTTGAAATTGGATGACTGCAGAATGTGATGAATATATGTGGTGAGAATAAGTTCCACTTTCCTAGGTACACTATCTTCAGTCGAACCCCCTAATTTCACTATTGTCAAAATAACAACATTTCCCAGGCTACTCCAACCAGCCTGGGGAAAATGGGACCCAAAATCACAACTAATTAAAGGCCGCTGGATAAGTGCCCTGTAAAACAGCTTATCTTATGTAAAAAAATGCGAGGAATCGAATGATGATAGTTTCATCTTGGGCAGGCCCCGGGAAGTGGCTCATTTTGCCCGATTTTCCCCTAATTTCGGAAGAAAAATTATTGTGATTATTCAATCACACATTTATCATATTAGCTCTGATAATATTGCATCCATTTGTGCTGGACTATTGTGGAAATATCTGGAAAATCCAATGGAGGTAATATTGTCTTGTAAAAACGCCAGGAACTGTCCATTTTGCCTGATATTCCTCACATGCTGAAAGTACTAGATATGCCATGTGATTTTTGAAATTTGGTCGAATTAGAATCTATAAAAATGCAATACACTATTGTGGAACTGTCCGGGGAACTGAATGGAGAGTATGTCGTCTTGTGTAAACATCAGTTATTGACCATTTTGCCCGCTTTTCCCTACATACTGGAAGAATCCATAGATAAAATGCGATTTTTGGAATAGCTGCGCATTAGAATCAAATCAAATGCACTACAATATTATGAAAATGTCTGGAAAATCGAATGAAGTGGATGTCGACTCATGCAGACTTCGGGAAATGGCTCGTTTTGCCCGATTTTCCCTTTATTTTGAAAAAATAATTGAATAATCCTACATTTATCATATTTTCACTAATAATATTGAACCCATTTGGGATCTACTATTGAGAAAATGTCTGGAGAATCCAATGAAGGCAATATCGTCTTGTAAAAACCTCAGGAACTGTCCATTTTGCCCGATATTCCTCATATATTGAAAGTACTAGATATGTCATGTGGTTTTCGAAATTTCCGCGAATTAGAATGTATAAAAATGCAATGCACTATTGTGAAACTGTCTGGGAAATTGAATGGAGGGGATTTTGACTTGTGTAGACATCAGTTATTGTCCATTTTATCCGCTTTTCCCTGCATACTGGAAGAATCAGTATATATAATGCGGTTTTTGAAATAGCCGTGCGCTACAATAAAATCAAATGCACGGCAATATTATGAAAATGTCTGGAAAACTGAATGAAGGGGATGTCGTCTTGTGCAAATCTCAAAAGTGACTCATTTTGCCCGATTTTCCCCTTATTTTTGAAGAAAAATTGAATAATCCTCCATTTATCATATGAGCTTTGATAATATTGAGCCCATTTGTAATTCAGTATTGTGAAAACATCTGGACAATGTAATGGAGGCAATATCGTCTTGTGAAAAGGTCAGGAGCTGTCCATTTTGACCGATTTCCTCACATATTGGATAAACTAGATATAACAAGTGGTTCTCGAAAGTTTCACAAATCATAATGTATAAAAATACAATGCTGACTGAACCGACTGAAATTAAATGACATCGGTATTTGTCCATTTTACCCGCTTTTCTCTGCATACTGGAAGAACCAATATTTAATGTGGTTTTTTAAGTAGCCGCGAATTAGAATAAAAATTAAATGCACTGCAATAATCTAAAAATTTCTAGCAAATTGAATGGAGGGATTGTCGTCTTTTGCAGACCTCGAGAAATGGCTCATTTAAGCCGACTTTCCCCTAATTTCGAGATTAAAATTTAATAATCATACAGTTAACATATTAGCTCTAATAATGTGGAATACATCTATGCTGTAGTATTGTGAAAATGTCTGGAGAATCTAATGAAGGAGATATCATCGTTTGCAGATCTCTTTATCACCCTGTTTTGGCTAGACCGCGAGCTGCCAGTCACCCTGTATTGATAATGCGGTTTTTGTAATAGCCACGCATTAAAATGAAATAAAACGCACTGCAATATTGTTAAGATGTCTGGAAAATGTAATGCAGGGGATGCCACCTTCCACTTTGCCCAATTTTTCCCTAATTTCGGAAGAAAAAATGAATAGTCATATGGTAATCATATTTGCTTTAAAAATATTTAACTCGTTTGTGCTGTACTATGCTCATGTGCCACTCCTGTATGTGTGTTTCAATAGTTACAAGTCTTGTTTGTAAAAGCTGATATGTCATTTTCAAGTGTTACGCGTTGCATTCGCTTGTATTCGTCTTCAAGGAGGCTCTCTGAGAAAATTACCCTGTGCAAATTCCCAAAAATTTTCATAATATTGTCGTGCATTTGATTGTATTGTAGTGCACGGCTATTTCAAAAACCGCATTATATATACCGATTCTTTCAGTATGCAGGGAAAAGCGGATAAAATATACAATAACTGATGTCTACACAAGTCAAAATCCCCTCTATTCAACTCCCCAGACAGTTTCGCAATAGTGCATTGCATTTTTATACATTCTAATTCACGGAAATTTCGAAAACCACATGACATATCAAGTATTTTCATTATATGAGGAATATCGGGTAAAATGGACAGTTCCTGAGGTTTTTACAAGACGATATTGCCTTCATTGGATTATCCAGACATTTTCTCAATAGTAGGTCCCAAATGGGTTCAATATTATTAGTGAAAATATGATAAATGTAGGATTATTCAATTATTTTTTCAAAATAAAGGGAAAATCGGGCAAAACGAGCCATTTACCGAAGTCTGCATGGGTCGACATCCACTTCATTCGATTTTCCAGACATTTTCATAATATTGTAGTGCATTTGATTTGATTCTAATGCGCAGCTATTCCAAAAATCGCATTTTATCTATGTATTCTTCCAGTATGTAGGGAAAAGCGGGCAAAATGGTCAATAACTGATGTTTACACAAGACGACATACTCTCCATTCAGTTCCCCGGACAGTTCCACAATAGTGTATTGCATTTTTATAGATTCTAATTCGCCCAAATTTCAAAAATCACATGGCATATCTAGTACTTTCAGCATGTGGGGAATATCAGGCAAAATGGACAGTTCCTGACGTTTTTACAAGACAATATTACCTCCATTGGATTTTACAGACATTTCCACAATAGTCCAGCATAAATGGATGCAATATTATCAGAGCTAATATGATAAATGTGTGATTGAATAATCACAATAATTTTTCTTCCGAAATTAGGGAAAAATCGGTCAAAATGAGCCACTTCCCGGGGCCTGCCCAAGATGAAACCATCACCATTCGATTCCTCGCATTTTTTACATAAGATAAGCTGTTTTACAGGGCACTTATCCAGCGGCCTTTAATTAGTTGTGATTTTGGGTCCCATTTTCCCCACTGTGGCGTCTCCATATTTCAGCTGGCAGTCTTGTTTGGTCATATGACTCGTGGAGGCGTGTGGTAGGCACTTGTGAGGTCCAGAGGTCGGTCGCACCCTCCTTCGAAGTTGTCAACTCACCATTTGTAGCCCGAAAAAAATATCCCTTCCAAAGGAATTAGCGATTAGCTAGAGAAAATAACAACATTTAAAACAGTGCCAATGTCATATGGACAGAAATTTTCTTTTGATGTGATAATTAAAACATGTAAAGCGTCATTCCACACGAAGAAGCTACGTGGAAGAAATATTTCTAGCAAAAACCTGCTTTGGCATACAATATTGTTTACAATACATAAAATTTATAATAACTTTACACGAAACATAATTATAACTTGCATGTTTTGTGACGCTTCATTTATGGGCATAATATTGAACAGAAAGAGATCCGAATCTATTTGTTTATCAGCTTTGCTGGACGGCGGGATTTCGGCTCGTGGATGTAACTTCTTTTGCAGATAGTAGCATTAAACATCGATTAATCAATAATAAAGATTATAGATCACGAACGAAATCGATTCAACCATACACAGCAAAAAAAATAAAAGTCGCGTAAAATTTACAAGCCAAAGGATTCGTAAACAACAAAATTGTTTGCAATCTTTCATGCGCCATACAACAATGTTTGCAATCTTTCATAAAACAGGCTAGATGCAGGCGTTAGCTAGATTAAATTTTCATGAAATATTGGTTTATTTTCTTCTAAATCTAGAATTCTCTCTATGCGCATTAGATAACGCAGAAAATTCAAGGTTTCTTTTTATCTGGGTAGTGAAAGCATGCCTTCGGTGGTTTTAATGTAAGTTTTAGGAATGAATATCTGTTTGCCAAAAAGAATTTGTTTTAATAGCAAAACACTCCAATAAACAAATTTGGGATAGCACAACAGAAACAACTTTCAGTAATAGCATTGGAATGTGTGATTTATTTGCCACTTTCGAACGCAAACGTATTCACTCAGATTAGTTTACCGGAACTAGAGCCAGAAAAAGCCGCCGGTAGAATCAAAAACGAGCAGCCGTCGGTAAAAAGAAAAATACCAGTGCCATGGTATCTACGTTGATCGTGCATACATATAAACATACAGCATCACGAGCAGCAAAAGCAAATGAGAAAACTCCACTCTTACAACAATACCACCTCCACCACCGGTACTACCATCAGCAACAACAACTAATTGCACTTCATTTCCTTAATCAAAACGTCAGCTTCCATCAGCCCGAAACCGAAACAGAGGCTGCCTGTTCGTCCATTTTAATAGCTTCATTCATTTTGCTGGACCGACCGGAGCACAAGCAACAGCCCCAACCCCCCCAATTAGAGACGACCACCGCTCAACTACACGTACACATTCGCATCCCCCAATGGCAAACGAGCAAACTAGCAATTTTCGGTAGAAACCAACGAAGAAAAAACATAGCAAAAGAAAAAAAAACGCCCAACCTTCTTCCGGTTCCATCATAGAAAATCTTCGCAACAACTGAACAATCTTCTGATCAACCGTCCAAAGAAGATGTTTCCCCCACTTTCGGAATAAAAAAACGAGAATTGGAATTGATTTCCCCGGAAAATTTATCCTAACAATTTAGACTCGTAAGCTTCCTTTTTACATTAAAGTGATTTAAATCCATATCATTCCGGGACGACTCGGCTCTGCACGCTCGGGGCCGGTTACATGTGCCATCCGTCGCATTTTGTCCATCCATTTCACTTGTTCTCCTCGGCCATGGAGAACATATCAGTGAACCCAAACATCGTAGGGTGATCTGGCGAATGTTCCGACCTGAAACTGTTCGGAAGAAATGAAGAAGAAGACGATAGAAAATTCATTTTAATTTGCCAATCATTACAAACTGGCAACCATGATTGCCCCATTAAATGCTCGAAGTAGGATGGGGGCGTGGTGGAGAATTGAATCGGTTTTTGTGCTGTGGTGGGTAGAGAGCACAGTGGCTCCCGCATAGACGGAACGTTAAATTAACGGGTAATGTTTTCAAATTGAATGCGTTATCCTGCATCGAACAAGAGTCGAGGCTTGCGGTGGTTTCGATAATACCACACAGGGACGCTTCGATATAAGGTAATATTTTGTTTCTGAATGTTTTCTTATATTCATTTCTGTAATATCTAATCAAGATGTTTTTTTCTGATTTTTTATTTGCTCTATGAGTTTAATTTACAGCTTTTATACACAGATAAAAAGAAACATTGAATTTTCTGCGTTATCTAATGCACATAAAGAGAATGCTAGATTTGGCAGAAAATTATAGGATATTTTATGTAAATTTAAGCCAGATAACGCCTGAATCAAGCCTGTTGTATGAAAGATTGCAAACATTGTTGTATGCAAACATCGTTTACGCCTCCGTTGGTTTGGAATTAAATGAAGCGAAATTTTAGGCGCTTGTTAAAATTAATTATTTTTTTCTGTGTACAAGTTAATATAAATATGTTTTTAATTAAAACCAGTTATTCTTAGCCTTTTTATCATTGGATGACATGTAAATTCATCAAGAGTAGTAAAAGTATGGAATGAATGGTAAATGATAAGTATACAAAAGGATGGAGCAGTCGTTATGTATCATCACTGAAAAAAAACATTAATTTACACAAGCGCGTAAAATTTCCCCTTGTTTAATTTCTAGCCAAAGGAGACGTAAACAACGAAATTGTTTGCAAATTTTCATGCGCCATTCAACAATGTTTGCAATCTTTCATACAACAAGTTAGATTCAGATGTTATCTGGTTTAAGTTGACATGAAATATCCCATTATCTTCTGCCAAATTTAGCCATTTCTTTTATGTGCATTAGGGCTTGTGCATAAACCACTCATTTTTGGAAATCTCAACACCCCCCTCCCCACCTCGTAGACATTTCTCCATACAATTTTTTTAAATTTTTGTATGGAGCGTAGACTTTTATCAAATCCCCCCTCCCCTTAGAAAAGTCTACGTGGTTTATGAATAACGCCTTAGATAACGAAAAAAAATCATTGTTTCTTTTTATTTGTGTACACAAAGGATTCTTTAGAATAGAGATTTTGTTTGTATATCAAACAGTAGATTAGCACAAGGATTAAGCTTGAATTGAAGTATCATAAGTTTTTAAAAACAATTGTTTACCCTAAACAATTACATTGTTTAACCTTGAAATTAAACGAGGAAAAATTTGAAGCGTCTGTCAAAATTCATTATTTTTTCCGTGTAGAAAATAAACAGCAAACAGGCACAACACTGGAACTAATCTGATAGGAGAAGCAGCTGCTAGTAACATGCACTAGGTCGCTAAAAGTCTATTGTTTCTCGAACACAATGTAAATCAAAATTCATGTCTTTATTTATTCGCCAAATTTTTACCA
Source organism: Aedes japonicus (assembly GCA_034211315.2). NCBI lineage: Eukaryota > Metazoa > Arthropoda > Insecta > Diptera > Culicidae > Aedes > Aedes japonicus. The sequence continues at coordinate 48,981 of JASCZW010004079.1, read as the reverse complement.
CAAAAACTAGACATCTGAACGTGCATTTTTATGACTACAGCTGGATGAAAAATTTAAAACAGAAAAACCCCATGTAAAGAACTTTCCATGGCTCTAAAAACCTCTCCTTACAAAATTTCCCAAGAATCGGTTCTTTAGTTTTCGAATCTATAAGTTTCAGACAGACAGACAGACAGACAGACAGATGATATCAAAGCACGTGAAGCCATCACTAAAGCCAAAACTAACTCCTGCACAGAATTCGTAAAAACGTTGAATGTTCATACCCCAATCAAAGAAATTTGGAACAACTTCAGAAAAATTCAAGGAAAACACAAATTTTCAATCATCAGAGAAGTCAAACGTAATGGTCATCGTATAAATACAGACATTGAAATTGCAAACAGTCTTGCTGAGTATTTTGGGAGCACATCCAACGACAAAGGGTATAACCAGGACTTCTTATCACTTAAAAAGAGGCATGAAAAAGCTCTTCTTGAAATAATCAACGAGCATACAGCAGAGTATAATGAACCCTTCACGACAAACGAGCTTGAAGAAGTAATGAAAGGACTAAAAAGATCATCCCCTGGCCCGGACAACATTCACTACGCCATGATCACCAAGCTGCCTACAGAATACAGGAACCCAAAACATACAACCGACTATGGAAGGACTCTTTATACGCAGAAATCTGTACAAAACCTATTGTAGTACCAATATATAAAGGAAAAGGAGAAAGGAATTCCCCTGGAAACTACAGGCCGATCTATCTTAACAGTTGCCTTGGAAAGATTCTGGAGCGAATGATCAACAACCGACTTATGTATATCATCGAAGAACGAAAACTAATCAACGAACATCAATATGCCTTCCGAAAAGGCAAATCTACCACTGATTACTTGGGACACTTTGACAACATAGTGAGAGATGCAATGCAACTGAAAAAAAATAACGTGAAAAGTGTGCAACTGTAATCTTCAAGAATCCAAGAACTAGGAAGCAAGCCAACGTAAAACTCAAACTCAACAACAAAATTATACCGGAGAAATCTAGTCACAAATGCCTTGGAGTAACGCTTCATCAATATCTTACCTTCAAAACTCATATGGAGGAAGTTAAAGCAGCATGCAAACAAAGACTCCAGTTCCTCAGATGCGCAGCCTCCAGGATGGGGGGGGACCGGAAAACCATAACAAAAATATATAAATCTACTATACTGGAGAAAATACTGTTTGCTGCACCAATCATCTCTTCAACTAGTGAATCAACAATAAAACAGCTAGAAAGCATTCACAACCAAGGACTCCGAATAATAAGGGGCGCATTTCGGACCACCCCAAAAGAAAGTTTACAAGCAGAACAAGGCATACCTAGCCTTAGGAATCTCTTAGATCAAAGATTGGCCATTTTTGCAACCAAACTCTCAAACAACAATTAAAATCAAAACCAAATGGGCAGTGAAACAGAAGAAGAGAAGAGCAACATCTCAGGTGAATTGTAAAACCAAGGACCACCCACAGAACCAAACAACATTGACGCCAGGGGTAAGAACATTTTAGAAAACCTTGAAATCAGCCTTCCACCCAGTAAAATACTCTACATACCAAGAACCCCGCCATGGGTGAGAAAAAACATAACAGACAAAAGAGTTAGTAGAAACGAAAAGAGCCAGCCCGAAATAAGGAAACAGTTTGCACAGATGATTAACACCAACTATAGGATGTACACCACAATATACACGGACGGATCAAAAAATGAATCCAAAACTGGGCTCAGTGAAGAAGACGATATCATACGCAATCGTACCCACAGTCAGCTTAGTATCTACCGAGCGTGATTGACCGCCCGAGGTTGCTACTCCGTTGTTGCCAGATCAGCTGTTATTACACAGAGAGCCAACAGATGATGCTTGGGACTAACATACATCTTCAATGTGTAAAAACTGGTGCTCTCAAACTTAGGCAATACCGGCGCCGGACCCGTCCGAATGCAGGTCAAGTTAGGAAAGGGTAGGAATATGTTGACGTGATACTCGCTTTATTGGAAGCCGAGAACACCTCTGCTCTTCCACGAGAAATCACTGGGATTTTGGATAACAGGATTGGGTAGCAGCAGGGTTCGTTGTGGTTAACGATAAGCTGTCAAGTGAAATATTTGAAAATTAGTACCGATATCCGATTTGAACTGATTTAAACCAATAGTAAGGATGCTATTGGGGCAACTCACAAAGCGTGATGGTGATTTTCATTGGGAAACTAGAAAATGTTTAACAATGCTGGGGTAGCCGTTTTGGACCGTTTTAAACCAACAGAAAGGATGCTATTGGGGCCACTCACAAAACGTGAAACTAAAAAATGTTTAACAAAGCCGCTTTGGACTGATTTAAACCAACAGTAAGGATGCAATTGGGGCCACTCACAAAGTGTGATTTTGATTTTTCATTTGGAAAACAAGGCAATTCATCTCAACGCCTGAGAGCCAACTTGGACCGATCTACACCACAGTACGGATGCCGCTGTAGTCACTTAAAAAACGGAACAGTGGTTTATTTGTTCCAAATTATGGTGGCTCGACGAGAATGGCGAACGAATAATTTGGATCACAATTAATTACTCGGCGAACCACGACTTGTCATGCTCACTCGATCACTCGCGCAACGAACAGTAGGCAACCGAAACAATAGACAAAACGCTACGCCGGATAACAAAATATTGCGGAACAAAGTGTCGACACAACCGATTCAACCAATTAAACTGGTCGACACAAACCAATTAAACATAAATTTTATTAATATAGATACAATGTGTAACAATTACCTGTCTTGCTCCATGTCCTTGAGACACTTACAACCTCACAAGACGCTTGTACCCAACTCCACAAACAATAGTACGAACACTCTTTATGCACCAAGCGGCTTGTTCAGATCGAGAGTGCATACAACTTCTTCGACAAAAAAATAGATACCGAGCTATGCCTGATAGTAAAGGCAGTTCGCAACAAAGACACGCACTCACGCTACCAAACAATAAAAAACCGAAACAATAGATAACGCGCTATGCCCAATAACAAACCCGACATCAAGGTGATACGACGCATATGGTGAACTAATCATATGAGTCGTAATTAACTAGCTAATTAATAATGACCCAAACCACTCGATCACAGTACAATCACAATCACAATCTGAATGGAATGCTACTAACAACAATAAATTAGAAGAAATCAAAAACACAGTCTCGTCCTATACTCACCAGACTCCGAATTGGACATACCCAGCTGACACATGCATACCCACTGGGTAAAACTGAACCACCCAAATGCAGAAAATGTAATCAAATTCTCACAATCAAACACATCATCGCAAACTGTGCCGGGTACGACGACGTAAAGGAAAAAATTGGACTCCGGCCCAACATTCTTCTTCTTCTTTCTCAGCATTTCAAGCTTATTGCTTTCGCAATTAGCTTATAGCTTGCTCTCAACTTTCGATGACAGGTACCATTTTTGCATTTGTATGATTTGTGTGGCAAGTACAATCATACCCTATGCCCAGGGAGTCGAGAAATTTTCCTTAACGAAAAATTCCTAGACCAGACCGTGAATCGCACCCAGCCACCTCCAGCATGGTGTCGCTTTGTAGCCGCGCCTCTACCGACTGAGCTAAGGGAGGACCAACATGAGGGAAGCTTTAGCTGACGACAACTCTCGAGCAAAAAAAGTACTGGAGTTTTTAAAAGAATTTGAACTGATCGATACAATATGCTGAAACACTAGAAATTTGAAGAAAAATTAGAATTTTCCATTTAATTCCAACTACCTTTGCTTATCTTGGCAGATACGCGTATTTCGTCTACAATGTGCAAACTTCTTCAGTGCCTCGTACTAATAACTCGACTGTCAAGATAATCAAAGGTAGTTGGAATTAAATGGAAAATACTAATTTTTCTTCTAATATCTAGTTACAGGTACTCCACTAAACAGCTCAAACCCTCTAGGATTCATGCTGAAACAAGCCAACTGACATCAGGCTATATAACAAGGCGGGCATTGCTTGATTCCACAGTCACTAAAGTCTTACAAGTGGAAGAATTAATCCGAAAATGGGAACTACCGACTCTAAAGGAAAATACCAGGACATGAAGCAGATCGGTGACCAACAGGTCACTGTAATAGAGAACCAAGAAGTCCATACGGGCTACCACGAGCAGCACGAATGGAAGCTGCTCCTCATCATGATTGCTGTATCCATTCTTCTGATGTTTAAGATTCTGAAACTGATGTGGAAAATGGACTATCACGACGATGATAAGATGATGTCCAGCAGCACAGATACAAACTACGAGAGATGAAATAACCTTATCAAGTGTGAATTTAAAGTGATAACACATAAGTAACGTGAATTTCAAAGCTCTGTAATTAGAATAAGTCAAGACCCGAATAAAAAACATAAAGGTTATTATAGACCCTTTTAGTTGTTTATTCGGGTCTGTAAAAAAATACAGTCTAACATGGGTGAGAAATAAATTACTGTCCACTCCTTGAGCTTAACATGGAGATGAGAAATTATCTGCTTCTGACAAACATTAGTTGAGTTTTGATGCAAACAGGACGCAGCCAAAATTTGGTTAAAAACTGCACTAATTTTGAATTGATCGTTAATCATTAGTGTATTTATAATTATCGGAACAGTCTATGCTGTTCAGGTATACATCATCCAATACTGGGTACCAAAAATTTGTCCGATTGCTTTAATGTTGAAGTCTTAATTTTTGGTCACAATTGGGAGCACCATTTGTTGCTGATGAAAAATCGTGAGTAAGTTTTGACTAGGGCGAATCACTAATGTTTTTTGAGTTCACCAAATAAATTTTAAAAATCTCGGAAACGGTAATGCTTAGGAAGTTAAGTCTGTGCAGATTTTTATTTTGTTAAAATTAGCCCAGGCATCATAACTTACCATCAAACACATGTGTTTAAGTGGAAAAATCAATGTTTTGGAAACATACACATAATAGCTTCTCCAAAAACATAACATTTGAGACGCCTTAAATTATATCTAAACTAAAATTTGTACACAGCACAGAAAGTTTAAATCTGGATTATAATTAATTATTTGAAATTAGAAATATCTTCCTGACATCATGGGATCCCAGAAGTGAACAGCAATTTCTACTAGAACCAAAGATGTGAAGAGAAGGTTTCGATAGGCCCGATAGAGCTCAGCAGGTTATGAAATTGAAAACAAGTAGGGCGAAATTGCGCGGAGGGATTTTGTTAAGCAGTAGTTCGAAGCAAACGCATACACTTTTGCTACACATCCCCATGTGGAGTATGTCAAGGCAGGAACGGATCCGTCACCTTGACTGGCCTAAAAGTAAAATTTAGTGCACTGTACGCTATAAAAGCATAATTAGTAATGTATTATTATTTAGTTGAACGGATCAACGGGTTTCTCTTTACGGTGAGGTAAATTCATAGCTATGCAAGTATGTATGTGTTAAAATATACGTATGAATTTTTGTGTGTATGTATATATGCATGTTAACATTCAAATACTGAACAGCCGTGTGACGCGATCTTTTAGGGATTTGAACCAAGATGCCAGTACGTTCAGTTGATGCTATGTAACATCTACAAGTCATCCTTTTCCAAACTAAACCTGTTCCATCTCTTGCTTAAAGTAAACTCAACCTTTTGTTTGTTTGTTTAACTTTGCGGTTTCAAGTGCTAAACTGAAACCTTTAACATTTAAGATTCGTTGTTTAAGATGTTGAACAACTTTGTCGAGACTTAAACTTTTCATCTTCACAGAATCAATCTGAACAGAATCACGAAATAGAACAAGTTTAAAATGCTGAATTTTGCATGCTCACTAGCGCAACGTAGCGGAGTAATTCCAAACAAGAAGGTCCATCTGTTGAACACCGTTTTCTTCTGAACAACTTTGCCGAAAACTAGAAATTTGTATCTTATCAGAATCACGAAATAGAACAAGTAGAAAATGCTTAGTTTTGCATGCTTACTAGCACCACATAGCAGTTAAATTCCGACAAACGGTACATTTGTTGAATGCCCTTGACCTTCTTAACTACTTTGCTGAAGACCGCACCTTTGCAGATATTATGGATCTCGAGATATACCATCATGAATATACCTGTATTATCCCAAATTATCCCCGGGGGCCTTCGCTTGGCTCATAGACCTTGAAGAACCGTCACGGTGGGCATATCTGAGGATACCGTATGGAACCTGATGGCGGGTGTACCATACAAAGTTCGAGAATTTTGTAGAAAGAAAAATTAACATCTTAATCAACTGTGTCTAATGTAGATATAACTCTATTATTGTGAAATAACCAATCGGTATTGTTGAATTATGTATAATTTTTTTTGCTGCTATTATTTTGGTATCCGAGATTTAAAGTGGACAGGCAAAAATTTTCATTGAATCCTATGAAGTGTGAGCTGTTAAAAGAAATACCTGTAACAAAAAATGAGAAGAAAAATTTGTATTGTCCATTTAATTCCAACTACCTTTATTATTTATCTTGACAGATACGTGTTTTTGCCTAAAATGTGCAGACTTCTTCAGTGTCGTGTTCTAGTTGAGTCGAGTTATTAGTACATGAGACTGAAGAAGTCTGTACATTGTAGACGAAATACGCTTATCTGTCCAGATAAGCAACAAAGGTAGTTGGAATTTAATGGAAAATACGAATTTTTCTTCTCTTTTCTAGAAAATATTCTATGATTAGCATAAAATAATAAACAAGTAAGTGATAAGCTTTGCTAAGAATACTAACGTTAAAAATAATATCTGCGACAATATGATTATTAACTCTCCAGTTATCGCATGACAAATTTAGTCATCGACATGGACTAATTTTGTTATAATATGTATTATTTTGAAATTATCTCAAAAAGTATGAATCCTAGAGGGTCTGAGCTGTTTAGTGGAATACTTGTAACTATAAATTAGAAGAAAAATTAGTAATCTCCATTTAATTCCAACTACCTTTGCTTATCGTCGACAGATACGGCAGTATTTCGTCTACAATGTGCAGACTTCTTCAGTGTCTCGTACTAATAACTCGACTGAGAAGTACGAGACACTGAAGAAGTCTGCACATTGTAGACGAAATACGCGTATCTGTCGAAGATAAGCAAAGGTAGTTGGAATTAAATGGAGATTACTAATTTTTCTTCTAATTTATAGTTTCAAAAAGTATGTTCACTTCATGGGATTTGTTATTAAATTGAACTCGATGATAAAAAAAAATGAAATAATAATGTGATGTCCATTGAATATTAATTTGTTACCTCTTTCCTTACTTTGGCAATTTATTCATCCTGAATAATAACAGATTCAGTGATCAAGGAATCATAATTTGAATTGAGAACTTGTTATCAATTTGGTATTAGCTTTAATTCGGGTAGTACAGTAATCATCGGGTAATTAATTCATAGTGAGCAGAGTAATAAACCGCAAAAATCACACGTTTTATCTTCTTTTTAAATTTCTTAACTACACCCCAGGAGAGTCAAAACCATAAAACCCTAGGAAAATTTATCATGGCAACACTGCTGATTGCCTCAAAGCATCCCCAAATCAGAAGCCCTTTCGAGCCAACCGTCGAGAACGGGACCGAAGAAGTGATACTGCAGATTCGAACAACCACTTTGGAAGAGAGGATCGTGTGGTTGTTCAGAGCCACGTGTAGAATGCTGTTCACTTGCTGATATTGCCTGTGTACTACACAAGATGGAGTACCAACCGTTTGATGGAGGCCCCCCTCTCATGCAATCACCCATTCCAATCAAGCAAACTAAACCCCCGCCCTCCACCCAGCATGTGCACTGGCGGCAGCATACGCATCCAGACACAAAAACCAATAAAGATCCATGAAATGTGAAGGAAATAGAAGAAGCACAAAATAATCACCAAACTCGTCCGTCCGTTCCATCCACTCTCCTGCATCCAAAGCTATAATTAAATTTATGAAATTAAATTATATGTTTATGCTAACAGACAAGCAGGAGAAAACAAACAAATTTTCGCTCGTATGTGTTTTCTCTCCCTCTCTCCCTCTCTCTCACCCATCCCGAAGCCAATCAGCAGAAGCAGCAACCATCCCGCTCGTTGCCACGGTTCATTCGATTATCTCCCATTTGTGCGCTGACTAGCTTCGTTAGCACAGCATCTCCACATTGAATCGACCGAAGCGAGATGGGAAGACACCGCGCGCCGGAAAATGCATCGAGCGAGAGGGAGAGAGGAGAAGAAAATCATCTCACAACCATATATTATATGAAATGATTCGTTATTTATGGAATTAAGTTATTCTTCGCTCGACGGACGACCACGGCCCGATGATGATCGACTAGGCTCGAGCCGGTCAGCAGCTCTGGCAGCCGAGGAAAAAAAGCAGAAGAACGAAGCAAATTAGTGGAAAAGAAATGCCAATGAAAGAGGTGGAGCTTCGGAGCGAGATAATAGGCGTCATTTTTATCTTAATGGACCAATCAATGGTGGTTGAAGGTACGCGAGTGAGTTGAGTCGCTCAGCGGGAGACTGCGAGAGCGAATGGAAGAGAGTGCGCACGGATGGCGAAGAGAGAGACTCACAGAGCGCGAAGCCAATCTCAATGAGAGCTTTGTTTGAAAAGGAATCATGAGCAAAATGATGTATTTTTTTCGATCAAAAGATTATCTGTGTTGGTGAGTGAATAAAACACGTGCTTTCACGGTGAGTTCCTCCGCTCAGTGCGCAGGACGATAACGTCCTGAGGAATGTAGTTGTTGACAAAAAGCATGAGCTCTGGGCATCGTTATTAATCAAAACGAATTTTGAAGTCGAATGCTGTTCGACATGTTTAAAAGTTTGTGGTCAATTCACGGTCATTTTTTTATTTTTTTTTATATTTAATTCCTTATTCTAAATTTTTCATGTAACGAGAATTTAACAAACCAAAAATTGGTTCGATTTTATGGGACTGTCAAACAGAATGACGAAGTATATTTTACTTTGAGGTCGCGGGTTTTCCTCATTCAACCGTTCTGACAGAAGGTGCCGAGAATGCGCCTCAAAACGTTACCATTGGTGAAAAACACAAAGAGGAGGATATGATTACGCCCTACAAACCCAAGAAGGATGTGACAACCATCACCAGCTTCCTTCAAACGGCCGAGATAGCTAATACGAGCCTATTATTCTGCCGGCAGACTGGTTCGCTAACTACAGCGGAGAGCGGCAATTTAGGAACCTCGACAATGAAAACATGGGCTCAGAATGAATCCGAGAGCGATTAGCACAGCAGGAGGTCAGTGCTAATTGGGAAAATTATGATTCCATCACGCAGCATATGACACCTTTGAATTTAAGACAGAACGAGAAGGAGAGACGCGTAGATTGCCAGAATGGAATGACGGTTGGTCGAGGTTGCTGATAGAGTATTGGTAAGCCTAGTTAGCTATTTTATAATTATGCATTTAGAACCGCAAAAAAATGGGAATACACGTTTGTTACTATAAATTGATATTAGGGGAAACAACTTAATGACAGATCAACGCTGAAAGTATTAATATGGATGATTGTGAAATACTCTATAGGACAATTATTGATTTGATTTTGGTAATTTCCTGGATTGATGTCCGCTGGCATCCGTTCCTGAAAATTTCAAGGACCCTGAGACGGTTGAATAACGATTATTCTTCAGTTTTCCAATAACGAAATGCGACAACGCAGAATTTTACATGTGAGCTAACAAAGTTCATTCGCGAACGGTTTGCTTATTTTCTTCCGTCAGAACCGGAATCTCACTGACAACAACACAACTGAGCACAATATAAAGGGTGTCCACGATGAAACTGCCACACACAACATTGATTCGCAAAATTCGAGTTTTCATCCGATTGCCATCAAATTTTCAGGGATTGAGAAATAACTATTAAACTTCATTTTACCATTTTACTCGTATTTTATTTACAGTCCATACGCAAATGTCCGCACCTTGGCCTTAACCCCAGCCATAATATTCTGCACAACCTGTGAATCAACCGTTTTTTGCATGTAAACCCATACTTTCTTCAGTTCCTCGACTGTCTTCACTACCTTAGGTCGTTTAAGAAGGTGCTGCTTCATAATCGCCCAGTACTTCTCGATGGGGCGGAGCTCCGGAGTGTTGGGAGGGTTGAACATTTTCGGCACGAAATTGACCTTATTGTCCGCATACCACTTCAGCACGTCCAGCCGCTTCTGGAGGCACTCTTTTATGTACACCTGTCCGTTCATCGTGTCCTGGGTCACGAAAGGTGCACTCCGCTTCCCGCACGTGCAGATGGCTTGCCAAACCAGGAATTTCTTCACAAATTTGGACATCTTCTGAGTGCGGACATGCTCCGGAACGCTGAACTTATCCTTGGCCGTGAAAAACAGGTTGCCGGGGATCTGTTTGAAGTCGGCCTTCACATATGTTTCGTCGTCGTCGTTTCGTGGCCTTCTGGACAAAACTTCGGCTTAGGTGCAGCTTCTTAGCCACATCCCGAACGGAGGCGTTCGGATTTCGGTTGACGGCCCCAACTACGCGGTTGTGATTTTTGGTGTTATACGAAATACTTTTTCCTTCACTTCTGGGCTTCCGATCGGTGGTCAACCGTTCCTCGAACCGTTTAATCACTCGCGACACCGTGGAATTTGCGATTCCCAACGTTTTAGCGATGGAACGATGCGAGAAATCCTTGTTCTCGTGATGAATGCGCAAGACTTTATCACGCACGAGCTGTTCTTTCAACTCCATTTCCGCGAGTTTTGATCACAGGACTTTAAAACTTGCAGGATGTAAATAATGCACTATGAACTAAATCCACCCAAATTTTCATTGAATTCTACCCAACGGTTAAAAAGTTAGAGCAATTTCATAGTGTGGCAATTTCATCGTGGACACCCTTTATTCTAGAGAAAAAGTTGTCAAAACTTGAGTTACGTAAAGTTATGCAAATTCGAAAGCGTCGCAATAAGTTTCAGCTCACCCTTTAAAGTTTTATTCTTATTTTTAATTTCAGATTTGGTATGAAACCTGGAGTTTTTTATTTCGAGTTTGGCTCAAATTCAGTGTTCACGTGACAAGTACGTGACAGATACAGTTCAACACTGACCATTCCCTGGCCAGTTCAATTTCCTGGCGAATGAAGATGAGCGAAGATTCGTCAACATGTCCATGCAAGTTATTAAAACTGATTCTACGCCATTCAGTAGATACATTTATAAACTTGCGAAATCACATTGCGTCGAGATTTGTTATGAAATGCTCTCTTAATAATTCTTGTATGCTTCCAAGGATATCAAAAGCTACTTCCAGGACCGAACATTAAGATCAGTTCTGGGATAATGTCAGAATTTTTCCGGGTGCTTTCTGGATTATTCTAAAATTCATTCAGAATATAGGGTGTTTCGATCAAAATTTGGTCGACTTAAACTTGACGCATTTCCTTTCATCGTGCATAAAAAAAAGTTGCACACCCCTCATTTTGAAGATGTGTGCGTATAGCATCATGCTTCTATTTTTATTTTGAGATTAGCACTTCAGTTATCGAAATGTCCTCGAAGGAAGAGAACCAACGCATTAAAATTTTGCAAGTGCATGGCGAAAATCCAAACTACTCTCACACTAAGTTGGAGAAATTGTTAAAATTGGCTAAATCAACTGTTACCAACGTATTGAAAGTGTTCGGTGAACATTTGTCGACAGCCAGGACAGCTGAATCGGTGGGAAATCGAAAACCGGAGGTCACAGGGACGACAAAAAGAGTGCCCGCTGTTTCGAGCCGAAATGTCGCAAAGAAGCTGGGAGAGGCGCCTTCAACAGAGGATACAGCTAAAAAACGAGCTGCCAACCATCCCAACACGCCAGAGTTCTACCCAATCAAACAGTATTGGGCCATCGTCAAGCGGAACCTTAAGAAGACTCAAAAAGCTGTTGTGAGCGAGAAACAGTTCAAACTGCGGTGAATAAAGTGGACATGGCGACTGTACAAAATCTTATGGTAGGCGTTAAAGGAAAGACCTGGCAATTCGTATTCGGTAAAAAGAAAGCTTAGCTGAATAATTTTCTCTGTATTCTGTATTAACTGAACTTGAAAAAGGAAAATAATTTGACTTATGAATAAAAACTTTTATCGACTCACACACATTACTGTTTGGCCAAATTTTGATCGGAACACCCTTTAGTTCTGTAATGCTGCCAGAGTAAATCAAAATTGATTCCAGGGTAGCTCGGAAATGCTACCGAAAAAATTCTTGAGTGCTTTTAAGATAGTTTTAGGGTGCTTCCAAAACTTCTCCCAGATTTCCTGGATTGTTCCGGAATGTTTCCAAATCTGCCCTGCAACTTGGTTGGTTTTGGAAAGCTTCTATAATTGTTCTGGGATACTTCAAGAATTTCACTGGAATAGTTCCATATTTTTCCATGGATGCTTCTACCAATGATCTGGAATGCTTCCAAAACATCTCTGTAATTCTTCCACAGTTGTTCTGGAATACTTTTTGGTGTTTACTGAATGCTTCCAAAATAGTTGTAGGATGCTTTCAAGATTGTTCAAAGATACTTCTAGAATAGTTCTTAGATGCTTCCATAGTAGTTCTATATTTTTCCTGGAATAGTTCTATATTTTTCCAGGATGCGTTCAGTTATTTTCTAAAATCTATCCAGACAACTACTCTTCCAGAGTAATTAAAAAACACTTTCCTGATTGTTATGAAATGCTTAGAATGTTTTGAAACCAATTAGATTTGAAATGCTTCCAGGATTTTTGTTGAATCCTTTCTAAATAGTCGTCGGATTCTCTCAAATGGGTCAGAGATGCTTCCAGAATAGTACTGAGGTGCTTCTAATATTATTCAGGAATGCTCCTCGTATGATTTTGGGATGCTTCTTTCGATGTTCTTGACTAGCTTTGGAACTAATCTGGAGCATTGTTCTGGAATGATTCCAAAATAGTCCTGTGGTGCTTCCAGAGTAGTTCTAAAATGCTTTCATAGGTGGTCAGTTATAGAAGTCGAGTCGAGCAAAATTGCGTTATTCATAAAACCTTATTGGGACGATGTTTCACATTAACTTTGCAAAAATTTCTCATAAACTTTGCGATAGTTCTCTCCTGAAATACTTCGAAAATCTTCTCTAATTTGTTGCAAGTTTCTTCCAAAGCTTCTGAAAAGTCCTCTTCGTAACTTCAGAGGAACTGTCTTCTGAGCAACGGGGAAAATTTCCTAAAAATTTCTGAAAAATATCTGCTCAAACTACTGAGAAGTACCCCTTTACTGCAGTACAGTATCTTCCTGTTTTTCTTAGAAGTATCTATCTGAACTTCTGGGGATTCCTGAACTTTGAGAAAGCCTTATTCAGACATTCTGGAAAGTTTGATTTTGAACTTCAAAAAAGCTCTCTAGCACTTCTGGGTAGTTCCAACTAAACTTTTGGGAAGTCTCCTTCAGAACTTCTCGAAATGTTCCTACTGAACTTCAGAAAAGTTCTTTCGCGAAATTTTTGAGAAATTCCGTCGTGAACTTATTGGCGCTCTCTGTCCAGTTTCTTCTCCGAATTCGAAGAAATTTTATCCTGGGCATATTCTTTCTGAATTTTTGATAAGTGTAATTCTGAAATCCGAGAAAAATTGTTTTGAAACATGGGCAAATTCTTCTTCAGGATTTCTAGAAAAAATCTTTGGAAGTTTCTTCCTGAGCTTCTGAGAAGTGGTCTTCTGAGCATTTGATAAGTTTTCTCCCGAACTCTGAGATATGCTTGCTCAAACAACTAGAAAGTATCTGCAATGCTTCTGACAAGTTTTTTTTTTCTGTTCTTAGGAGAGGTTTCTTCCTGAACTACGAGAAATATTCATCTGAAATTCTAAAATGTTCAATTCCAAATTTCGGAAAAGTAGAGAGCTTTTGGAAAATTTTAACTAAACTTTTGGAAAGTTTCTTCCGGAACGTCCTAAGCTTTGTGGTAGTTTGCTTAGTTTTATGGAGCTTTGTTTCTGAAAAACTATGGTTACTTTCTTCCTAAATTTCGCTGAACTTTTTTTCTGTACTTTTGGAAAGTTAAATCTTGAATTTCTGGGAAGAACTCCAGACGCTCTGGAACGTTCCAAACTTCTAGAAAGTCTTGTTCCCAAAACTTCTTCCTAAAGCGCCGTAAAGTCCTCTCCTAATTTTTCGGGAAGTTCTCTCCTAAACTTTCGGGAAGTAAATTTTTTAACTTTGTGGCTGTTTGGTACTGATTTTTTTTGGGATATTACTAGTTGAACTATACTTCTTAGAAGTTTCTACCTGATCTTTGAAGAAGTTTTTTTTTCGAATAAGTTCCTTTCTGAACTTCTGAAAAATATCTCTCGGAAGCTCTGGGAAGTCTCCTTCTGATATTTCGTGAATGTGTTCTGGATAGTTTCTTTCTATACTTCTAGAAATCTAGGACTAATTTCATGAATCGCATAACTGGAGGTAAAATTTTAAAATCCCCGATCACTTAACTGATGCGTTTTGAAACGTTTAGACACGTTTGGACAAATAATCAGAGTTCTAATATTAGTTTCAAACTTTTACTGTTGTTCTGAGTCTCCGTGCGCTACCGATTGAGCTTAAGAGCCAACGAGGAAAAAAATTTTTTTTGTTATTCTCACTCAAGACTGTTGTGATCTTGATGAATTCCTACTACTTCTGGTGGACATCAGTTTTAGTAGTCCACATTATTTATTAGTAGTTATCAGTCAGTCATTCGTACTGACGCTTATTTTTTTGTTTTGACTAAGATTAGAATTGTTTTTTTTTGCTAAAAGTAAATTGATTTTATCTCAACTCACATGCAAAAAAAAGTTAATGGCTTAGTATATTTCTATCCATGCTCAGCCAATTACCACAAACAGATAAAACTCTTACTCGACAAAATATGACATATTAGTCAGTAGTTTCCGAGCGATCGATTGGGTCGACCAATACTTCTAGCAATATAGACCTGTCAAGCAAAGTGACGTTCGACTCTACTTCTATAATTGGCCCCATAGTAGCTCTGAAATGCTTCCAAAGTAGATTTGGAATGCCTTCAGTTCATTTTTTATATGCTTTCAGAATTAATCTATTATATTCCAGGATTGCTTTGAAATGCATCCAGAACAGCTTTGCAATACTTCGAGGTAGTTCTGAAATGCTTCCAGGATTGTGCAACGATGCTTCCAAAATAATTCAAGCATGCTTTCAGAACAATTTTACTCATGAAATTTCACCTAAACAAAACACTTTTACAAGCGCATAAGCAAAACGATTGTCCTTGGAAAACACGGAAAATTTAAACTAACACTGCATATGTTCAATTTGAAAATCTAAAACAAATTCACAATAATCTTCCAGGGTAGCTCTGGGATGCTTTCAGAGTAGTTCTTGAATGCTGTCATGATAGAGGATCCTCCAGAATTGGTCTACGATATCCAGGAATGTTCTGGAATGCTTCAAAGAAGCTCTGAATTGGTACTAGAGTAAGGAGTGTATCGAATATAAGCTATCCAAATACATTTGCGTTGTACGCATGTATTTGTGATGGTTTTTTATGCTCTGAGCACTGCATGCTGTGCGTTTGATTCTTTTGTTTGATTGTTTGTGCGGTTCAAATTCTGCGTTTTCAAAATGTCGCGTATTGAAAAGGAAGTGAAAATTAAGGTTCTGGACACATGGCTAAGTGAAAAGGGTATTACTATGCGAAAATTGGCGAAGCGGTTTGGAATTCACCATGCGAGTGTTAAAACCATCATTAATAAGTTTGGAGAACACTATTCTTTGGATGAGCTACCAGGAAGAGGCAGAAAACCCGGATCTTCCAACCCGAAACTGGAGCAGAAAGTGGTATCTCTAATCATGAAGAACAAATCAATGTCAATACGTGATTTGGCCAAAAGCAGGAACGAGTGTCGGAATGATCCAGCGTATCAAGAGGCGAGACCAACTGAAGACCTCCAAGAAGCAGAAAATCTCGAAACAATGTGCAGAACAGAAGAAGCGAGCAGCAACAAGGGCCCGAAAATTGTATTCGCGTCTTTTGCAGCGTCTGGATGCATGCGTTTTGATGGACGATGAGACCTATGTAAAGGAGGACTCAAAACCCTTCCAGGTCCACAATACTTTACCGCCGTCAGTGAGGGTGTGAGCGATGCGGACAGGTCGATTCAAGTGAGAAATTCGGTCGAAAGGTACTGGTATGGCAAGCAAATGTTCCTGTGGTTTGAAGTCAACCATTTTTTACACTACCGGAACTATAAATGTGGAAATCGATCGATCTGAGTGTCTCCATCTCCACTGTTTTGGCCGGATTTAGCATCGGCTCACTATGCCAAAACCACTCTCAATTGGCTTGCGGAAAAGGGTATAGATTTCGTTGAGAAATATATCAATCCATCAAATTGCCCTCAGCTTCGACCCATCGAACGTTACTGGGCAATCGTGAAAAGGGTCTTCAAGAAGACAGGTAAGGCAGCTGGGAACATGAAAGAGTTCAAAAAAATTTGGGCACAAGCGTCCAAAAAATGCGATGCAACACTCGTCTGGAACTTGATGAAGAGCATTCGATCCAAAGTTCGAAAATTCGTGAAGGAATAACTTAAATTTCATCCGGTCTTCATTATGTTCAAGTTTAACCTCGTACAATAAAGGATCAATTTTTTGTATGAAAAAATATCGGTTTTCAACATAATTTGAAAGAAAGTTTGTGGATAGCTTATTTTCGATTCACTCCTAAGTTCTGGGATACTTTCAGAATAGCTCTTAATCGAGTCTAGAGTAGTTCAGGAATACTGAGATCCGGTTTGTTTAGGAACGCTTCTTAATGTAACGTAAAAGGTGGCGGGATACTTCCAATATTTTTAAGGGATACTTCCCAAATAGTTCTGAGATGGTTCCAGAGTCGTTCTGGTACAGTTATATAATTGTTCCTGAATGTTTCTATGACTGATCTGGAATGCATTCAAAAAACTTCTAGAAATTTTCCAGAGTAATTCTAGTATACCTTTCGGTTTGTTTTGGAACGCTTCTAATATAATGTTGATATGTATTTTTGCAGCGTGCATCCAAAACAGTTCTAGGATGCTTCCCAGGGTTGTTCGGGGATGCGTCCATAGTAGTTCTTGGATACTTATAAAAGTGTTGTGGTTGTTTCCAGAATTATTCTGGAATGATTCCAGATTGTTCTGGAATGATTACAGATTGTTCTGGAATGATTCCAGAATTGTTCTTGTATGATTCTATGCAGGTTTTAAATGATACAGTGTAACTCTGGAATACTTCCAAAGTAGTTTTAAAATGCTTTCAGACGAGCTTTGAAATGCTTACCGAATTACTCTGATATGTTTCCAGGATTACTCTGAAATGCTTCCAAGTTTGTGCAGGGATGGTACCTAAATTGTTCTGGGATACGTTCAGAGAATGTTTGGTATGAATCCTAGAGGGTTTTGGCATGCTTATTGGCATCGTTTCGAATCAATAATTTGCTGTGATGCAGTATTCATTATGATACAATTAAACTGACTGCATTTCTCGTTGAAAATTACGAGCGTATTAGCTGAACGATTTTCTTCACTTGTTCACTTTTTAAAACATAAAAAATAAAAAATAGACGTCCAGGATAGCTCTGGAATATTTGCAAAGTAGTTCTCAAATGCTTTTAAGATACTTTAAGGGTGCTTTCAGAGCTCCTATGAGATTTCCAGGATTGTTTTGGGATGATTCCAAAACACGTCTGAATTGCTTTCAGAATAGCTTTGGGAGCGTCCAGCGTAGTTCTGGGATGCATTCAGAGTAGTTCTGGAATGGTTCTTTAATTGTTTCTGGATTCTTCCAGGATTGTTCTAAAACCCATCCAGAATATTTGTGGAATTCTTTCAGAGAAGTTTTGAAACACTGCCCTGTTTGTTTTGAAATGCCTTCTAAAGCTTCAAAATTAAATATTTTTTAAATGCTTCCAGGATTTTAACTGAAGAATTTTAACTTAATGCCTCCTCAATAGTTGTGGGATTCCCAAAAATTTTCAGAGATGCCTCCGAAATAATTCTGGGATGCTTTAAATGTGGTTAAGGAATGCTTCCGGAATAATTCTGAGACGCATCCACAGAAGATCTGGGATAGTTCTAGAACTGATCTGGAAATTTGTTCTGAAATGATTTCAGCATAGCTCTGGAATGCTTCCAGAGTAATTCTAAAATGTTTCTATAGTAGGTCCTAATTCTCCAGTATAGATCTGGAATGCTTTCCAAGTAACTATTGAATGGTTTCTGGTTACATTTAGGATTCTTCCAGAACTACTCTGACATGTTGCCAGAATTGTTCAGAAAAGCATCCAGCACAGTTCTGCAAAGCTTGTAGAGTAGCTCTAGAATGCTTCCAAATTTGTGTAGGGATACTTCCAGATTAAATCTGAGATTCTGGGATTCTACTACACTACAGTACTACTTTACAGAGTTTAGACTTCTATTTCAACATACATGAGAGATCTAAAAAATAAAGTTTTTGGGGAAAGACCCGATCACTCGCGAGTATTTCGAGGTTAGAAGTAATATTTTTTTTATGGATGAGAAGAAGGAATGGAAGTTTAAATTTTCATTTACAATACACAGATACACTCAGTAACAAAAAAAAGGCGAGCAAAATTTTGCTTCCAAAAAACGCCATGTTCAAGCTACTGAAACTTTGTCAATCAACTTTCACAGCACTATAAACAATGTATTGACCTTATGTGGTCGAAATTTTATGTTGATCAGGTTTATAAATTTGAAGTTTTCATTTTATATGTGAAAAAAGTCATTTTTGGACATACCAATTTCAAAAATCCGTATTTCTGTGAAATATTTAGATAACATATTTTAAATTTTTCAATAGTCAAAACATACATAGGAATTATTGTGGACGAAATTTGAACTGTCTCCATTAAGTGGTTTGGACTACAGCTGGCGTCAAAGCTGACGCACCAATATGAGTATTTTTTTTTTCACCCGATATTGACCATGCTGAACTATCGGTGCAATTAAAAAAACGGAGTTGAATTGTTCTAATAATACTGTTAAACACCACTGTATGTTTTGGCTATTGTGAAATTAAAAATATGTTATCTAAATTTTTCACAGATATACGGATTTTTGAAATTGGTATGTCCAAAAATGACTTTTTTCACATATCTAATGAAAACTTCAAATTTATTTACACTGATAGGCAAAATAAAGTGCCCACCTCATCGTTTTTTCAATTTCTCTCATTTATTTGGTTCAAATAAAAGTAAACACACTGTATTTTTTTTTATTATCTTATTTTTTATATTCTTTTTAAGTTTCACTTATGGAATACTGCAAAAACAAAGGAGTTTTACTTAAAGAAAAAAAAATATCAATTTGTGTTAAAAAAAAACAGTGACAAAATAAAGCGCCCTCTTCATTTAGGCTACAGAAAACATAAATTAAAGTAAAATAAAAGCATTTCAATAATTGATGTGTCCTCCTTTGGCCTTCAGGACGCCTGCAGACGCTCGAGCCAGGTCTTTAGCGATCGCGGATGTGTAGAAATGCTGGTCAGTCTTCATATCACCTGTAGGACCGTCAACCGACAAATCTACGAACACGAATGCCTCCAAAACGACTTCTGCCCTTCTTGAGATCTCACGATGGCCTGACATTGTTTTGGCCGGATTTGATTTTGCTATTTGCCCGGTCCGTCTTAGACTGGTACAAAGATAATAATAGTAGTTTTGTACCAAAAGACGTCAACCTCCAAACACTCCGAAACTTCGCCCAATTGAAAAATTTTGGGCAATCATGAAGTCAAAGCTCGTAAAAATTCCAAAACTAATAGAAAATGAACTTGAACTAAAGAAAGTGTGGTTAAAAGTGAAGTAAGGTCGGTCCTATCATTGCCCAAAATTTGAAGAAAGGGGTCAAGGAAAACGTGCGGGCATTTGAGGTTTGGGACCTATTAGTTCGAATAAAAGAATCGGGCTCAAGGAAAATTTTTGATGACCTATTTGGTGTGTCCAAATTTATACTCCGAATCAGTCATCATACATGCATTGTCCACAATACATGAATGAATGCCAGAAAACGTCTGCTTCCGTTTCTCAAAACACATAGCGTTCCTACAATTTTGCGAACCTAGCCTCTTGTCACTACTCCAAGGATGTTTGGAGACGAAGGTTTTACAAGACGAATGGTGTCAATTACGTGCCGAAGGATCCTAATCCCCAAACTCTCGTGGCCAAATGAAAAATATTGAGCATATATAAAGCACGAACTTCGTAAACATCCTAAGGAGACGTTTACGGAAACAGTGTCCGTTCAAGCGTTGTACGAAAATCTGTTGCGTGAGTAATTAGGAGGGATATACAGTTAGAACGAGAAAAATCATTTTTGAAAAAACATCATTTTTTGAAAAAAATCAACGAAAGTTTTTTCTCAAATCAATCGAAACTTTTTTATAATTGATAATGTATACATGTAGTATACATATATATATTTTTTTAATTTTTTTTCACCGAAATGGCGGTCGTTAGAGTGCGTTGAAAAAGTTCTGGTGGCAGTTTTGATCTCAACTTGAGTTTTTCTCAAATCAATCGAGACCTTTTTACAGTCATAAGTAGCATATGATAGTAGCATATATATATATTTTTTTAATTTTTTTACCGAAATGGCGGTTAGAGTGCGTTGAAAAGTCTCCTGGTGGCAGTTTTGATCTTGAAACCTCAATCCAAAAATAACATGCTAATTACATTTACAGTTAGTAGATGAATTGAAAAAAAGTAAAAAAAATAAATTTGCATCGTTGGCGTTACTTTTTTTAGCAAATCCACATTTTTCCGCCATTGTATCACATTTTTCCATAAATAAAAATAAAATATTACAATACTTTTTAATTCATATAAAAGATAATACTAAATAAAGAAACTAAGATTCAGCTGAATCGTATAATTGGTTTTCGAGTTATCACCGGCATAACTCCGAAAATGCTGTTTTGAGAAAATGCTTGAAAATAGGTCTTCTCGGTCAGCGTGTGTCTTTATACCTGCTGCGCACGAAGACGGCGTCTTCGAAAAACGATGAAAAGAAGCACTTGGAGTTCGAATTTCAAAAAAATGTTTCAGGAAGGTATTCACGGAAAATTACTGAACGTTACGTTTTTAGTCATTTTAACTGCTATATGTCCCTAAGAAGAAAGTTCGGGCTTTTGGGTTTGATTAAGAAATACATTAAAATAAAAATACGTAAATCAAGATTATACATTTTGTTTCGTTCCCTGAATATTTCATGACAATCGGTTGAGAGACTTGTTTTTGAGGACAAGTTTAAAATGATGCAATTAAAAATGCAATTAAAAAATAAATTGCAAATTGCAAATGTAATTAAAAAATAAATAACAAAACTAAATTTCATCTAAGTTTTTAATTAAATTTCAGGAAGTCGATTCCCGATGAGTTGCAGATATTTTTATTGCATTGTATCCTGTAGGTGTTTTCTCTTTGCCGTAGTTCGTTGGATATAAATAAAATTGTTGAATGCTCTCAATTCTGCTGATTATGCTTTAACCACTATGTCATGAAGACTTATACATATTTTTTTATCTTTGATGCATAATCAAATGTGTTATGTTATGTTTTTTAATAGTTCATTAATTTGGGAGAGCTCCAATTAGCTCAGTTAGCTTTTTACGGAGACGATAATTCATTGATTTTTGTATAATGTAATGGCTTAATACTAGGATTAGTAGGACTTTGGGCCGTTTACTCGCGGTATTACCTGAAGGGTTAAAATCAGGTGACGTACTATGGAGAGGCTGGAGAGGACCGTGGAAATAGGAGTTTGTGATCTCATCAGATGAGTTGTCGCTCCTACTCATGCTTGTGTGCGGAATGGTCAGGGCTCCTACGATATTCGGCCGGATGTGGCAACCATGGGCGACGATGAAGTGCCTCGTATGTCGGAACAGAACAAACACAAACTAACAAACAAAGAAAAACAAAAACACAAGCAGATTAAATTCTTATACTGAGACTGACTTTCCAAGAAACACATAAATCGATTGCATATAGCGCAGACCGCGAATCCTAATACATCTCTTAAAGGAATAGTAAGGTTGTCTTCACCATGGCCACTCTAAGGTATTCAAAAGTCGGAATAGGTAGCTGTTTATTAGATGCTTAGCTGTTTTAATCCACAGCATGACGAATTTCCGTCTGCGACATCTAAATTAGTATTTGATGTATTCCATTTGCCTCTGCTACATACAACATGAATCGCATATTATGACATTTATTTAGACTATATATATATATATATATATATATATATATATATATATATATATATATATATATATATATATATATATATATATATATATATATATATATATATGTATATATATATATATATATTATAAATACTAGGTAGAGGGAGCATCAGGGTATCATTCAAGTTGAAACTGGACGATGGTTTGATTAATTGCCTGAGACTAGGAGGGAATAAATGGCATCATTTTCTATATCCTACCGATTCGATTATGATGCTGTGCATTCTACTCCAACAGTTTCAGTGAGATTGACGCGCCCTTCTTCAAGCACTGTAGATGCCTTATGGGCATTGCGAATCGGTTTATTAGATTTGTTGGATCGTATCGTTGAAGAGATTCTCAATTTTCCGTGGATTTCGCGTGAGCGTCTCTGCTTACGGGTCCACCCCTCCGTTTGGCCCTGCATACAGCGATATTGTGAATTCAGATCGGTGGCCCAATTTGATCTTGCTATTAAGTGGAGCTGCATCCAAGCCAGAGGGCATGAAGGGATGAGTGGCCTACCACATCATACATACAAGTTTAAAATGATGCAATTAAACTATGGACACCCTTTAGTAGTGAACGTTAGCAAACAACTTCTTTCTCGCCAATTGAACACAACTTGACTGACTTATCCATTTAAAATTATAAAAAGGTATTGCATCTCTATAGCAGTGTTGTAATTTTTAAAAGTATTTGTGAAAATGTGGATTGTACATGTACCTTCTAACCTTCGATACTTACCATCAATAAACACATCGGACACCTTCTTCACATCCCTACCCTCACCAAGGCGACAGTGCAATCAAATTGCCACAGAACCTAAAACAACATCCGCGTTGAAATTAACGAGAAAACGAGCCACCACAGACTTTGTAATATGCTAATTAATGAAGCAATTTAAGTTTTAATCACATCCATACAACTCAGTCGGTGCGCAACGAAGAGGCGTGTCATTTTCCCCTACACTAACAGACACGTCAATCACTCTCGGTTGGAGGGTAGCTCATCGTTACGTCCCAGGTTCACAGTTTTTTTCGATGATTATAAGGTTTCTGGTACTATTTTAGCGCCCAAACCGTGGGATTACGAAGATGGCTTAACTGGACGCTCAACTGCAAGGGACAAAATAAGCACACCAACCCTCTTACGATCAGCGTTGTAACAAAAGGATTAAAATTAAAATAAACAATGTGAAATTAAGTCACGGTTGCTGGCGAGTGGAAACGGTCCACAAAAAAAAATAAACATGCATCGTTTCAAATGTTTTCAATCGGACGGCAAAAAAAGAGGATAACATAAAAACGGTGGCTCTCCGATGGGACAGTGACAATGTTTTTCCGTACTCCAGTAGAGAAGGTCTTGAAATTGAAACAAAACATGCAATTTAGTTGTTCCGAATGCATGCAATTGAAATATAAATTGTGTTACAATCGTTAATTAAAAATAAAACCTTTGACATTTGTAAAATTCAGTGCAGAAAAAAACTCGTGAGAGATTTCACTCTAATTCCGAGTTCATTCCCGAAGAAGACGCACCTTGACTCAATGCAATATGTGTAGCAAACTGATGCTGAATGCTGATTGGTTTTTTGATTTCATTTTTGATTTCATTAAGATTACCTTAGCATTTTCGCCTGCCAGCAGTCGTTTTTAAAATCATTAATTACCAATTTCAATGGGTTGAAAATTCCTCCGGCAAAGTTGAGTGTTGTGCGTATCGGTGGCAGAGGGGAGGAGGTGGAGGAGGTGCGCTCTACGGCGAGAGCTGTCATGTTTAATGATGGCGTTCGGCAGAGGCAAGGAGCACCGATGGAACAAAAATGCGATATCCCCGGTTCGGATAGGGTGCGTCGAGATTTGAGCGAGGTGGCAAGAGGCACGGGGCAGATTCCACCGTGTTGGAGTGGAAAAATTAAGTGGTTTCTGTTAGCAGCACCATCGATTGGCATTTTGAATTAATTATCTTTAATTCGTCTGTCAGTTTTGATACTGACGGCGGTAAATGGGAGTGTGGGACGCGGTGCCGTAAATGGTATATTGAACATTTCGAAACGCCACTGACTTCAGACCATTTGAGGTGTTGCTGGAGAGATTTGGGATTGGGATGAAAGGCTGTTGGCAATAACTGGTAGTAAGTCATCTTATTTGGAAAACAAACACTCGAAGCCGACAATGGCATTTCGGTTTGATGTGTTTTGTACATTATTTGATTGTTGAATTTTTGACGGACTATTTATATTGAAAGTATCGCCAAAATATATTGAAAGTATCGTCACGTGAAGACCATATTACTATTCTGAAAGAATCACGGTTCCTTCTAATTCTTCTAAGAAAATGTGTTCAAAAACTGTAAAAGATGGCTCCAATATTAGTTTGGTTCACAATGACTAGCATTACATTGAAACTTAACCGAACATTCATTGCTATTAAATTATTCGAAACGAACAGCCACTCCGAAGTATTTTTCGATAAGTCACGATGTTTCAGATGAACAAAACTAAAGGGTGAGTGGTAATACCTGTCAGTGTTTTTAAACATGTTAAACTTTGAATGGGCTAATCACAGACATGTCTGATCTTGTTTTTTAGAGTGTATTCAATGGTCAACACGGCTTGCAAGTAAGATTTGTTTTTTTTTCGTTTAAGAGGGGGAACATTGGGGATTTTTATAAATTATCTTACAAGTTTGGGCCAAAGGGTCTCAGATTGTTACAAAACTTTCTCCACGCGTAATGTTCATGGATAAATAAACAAAAAACAATATTTAAAAAATCAGGGTTGCCAGTTTTCCTACAAAATATTTCACAGTGAAGCTAAATTTCTTGGAAAAGCCGGAAAACCTATTTTCTGAGTCATTAAAAGTTTTGAAAAAAAATATTTTCAAGTTGAATTCATAATTCATTCATTGGTAAAATTTTGACGATGATATTTTTTGTGGGCAATCCTCGAAAAACTATGGGCTTGTCACTCGTATCCATACAAAAATGAAAAAGTTCCTATATCGTCTTCTTGTTTGCTTTCACGATTCTCAGATGGTTGCTCGATTTGTTTCCCATTCGTTTGGTGGCCGCTATGTAGATTGCTTTCTAAATTATTTCGTTTTTTAAGGCTCAACTGCAAATTTCAACAAACTAGAAACTATCACACAGCTATCAGTAGTACAATGTGCGCATGCCAACACGTTACTTTTGCCTGTTGAGGTGGCAGACTCGTCTGTGCCTCGAACTACCCCGCAGTGGGATGTTAGGCAAAGGTAACGTCCTTGGTTCGAGTACTACTTTACCCATTTCATAACTTCTGTTCTATTTTCAATCTACCGTACACTGACGGAACTTTCAACACTTTCTTTTCACATCTTTCATTCTAGCAAACATTACTGTCCACTCTTGGTGCCGCATGGCGATGAGCTTGAAATTGGTTTATCTTTACCTTTAAAGTATACGTTAGGTACTGACAAGCAAATTGGAAGACGACGCTTTTCGGATTTTTTATTGTTTGTGTATGAAAACGAGTAACGAGCCCATAGTTTTTCGAGCTTTACTCAAAAAAAAAACCATCGCCAAAATTTCACCAATGAAAACTTATGAATTAATAATGTATTATTTAAAAAAAAATCATGACTCAGAAAATGGTTTTGTCCGACTTTTCCAAGCAATTTTCCTTCATTGTGGAAAATCGTGTAGGAAAACTAGTAACCCTGATTTTTTTAAGTTTTTTTTTTTTGGTTCATACATCCATGAACCCTACGCGTGAATGAAGTTTCGTAACAATCTGAGGCCCTTCTGCCCAAACCTGTACGATAATAATAAAAAAATCCCCATTTTTGTATGAAAACGAGTGACACACCCATAGTTTTTCGAGCATTACTCAAAAACAAAAGCAAAAACGAGTTTTTCGAACACAATTTTCAAAAACAAAATAAAACCAATCGGCAAAATTTCACCAATTTAAGCTAATGAATAAAGAAACAAGAAAACATTTTTTTCAAAATTTGTCATGACTCAGAAAATGGCATTTTCCGGCTTTTCCAAATTTTTGAAAAAATTTCATTAGCAATTTTATTGCAAGAAAAAATTGTTCCACGATGCATCGTTCTTGAGTTATGAATTTTCGTAGTAAGTGATGTTCGGGAAAATCGGAAAACTTCAAATGGCGTTGGCCAGGAAAACTGGCAACCTTGAATTTGTTAATATTGTTTTTTTGTTCATATACCCATGAACTCTACGCGTGGACAAAGTTTCGTAACAATCTTAGACCTTTGGGCCGAATCTGTACGATAATAACGAAAAATCCCCACTTGTGGTAATAATGGACGCGAGAAGGGAGCAAGAGTCGAAAGATGTCGGATGCCGCTCAAGTGGCATGGTGATTGTAAAATTCTGTTTTCGGACGAAAAATTTTGGAGATGCTTCTCAAAAACATTGAAGGTCTCATTGCTGTTCACTGATCCTGGTGTGAAAATCAGCAGTAAATATTACATTGATAATGTTTTGAAGCATCAAGCTTTTGTCGAGAAATAATACAAGAATGCACCATACCGCTTCCAACAAGACTCCGCACTATTTTCCAAAATTTATTTCGGCGAAAGAACGGTAGAACTGATTTAAATCCTCCCTTTTATGCATAAGGCTACAGGCTGAGCAAACTGGGGAATACCAATGAAGTAACCGTGAAAACTTTTAAGACACATTTAGTCAAAATATGGAATAACGTGTTTCAAGATATCGTGCATGCTAGCTTTGAACAGAACTAAATTATGAAAAATGCAAAAGATATACCAAACAGAAAATTTACGTCTTAAGTATTTTACACAGTATTTCAGTATAGTATAAGATATATTAAGGAAATTTTTTTTCAGTGGGTGGGTACTTTGGACTTATCTAACCGTACCTTGTTTATGAATTTGATTTTCCAATGGCATGGACCAATATTACCAACGCATTGACAGTAATTTTTATGGTGACAATAACAGTGTAGATTATTGTATTTTTATTGTATCAGAATCAGAAACCGGTCTAACCACATCAGCAGTTCCATCAACTGCCCATGACGGATTAGTGGACCGAATAAGTTATTTTAATAAATATGATTGCTTATAATGGTTCGTATGTGTGATAAAACTAAATTTACTTACATTAGTGTGTTGCAAGCGGTCTCGTTACATGTCAAGAGTGAGTGAGTGAAATTGCTCAGATCCACGGATTCTATTAATATCGAGAATGAAGTGGTGTTTCGATTTTGAACAGCGGCAGCGAGGAATATTTGCATATGACCCCAGTAGATAATCCTCATTACTGGAATCTTTTTAACAGCTATTTTTTCGTCTTACAGCCTTGATCATTTCATTCTTCCTCTAGGTTTATCCTATTTGCATTTCATATTCACTATTTGATTTTCTATTTGTATCTCGCACTGTATCTCCGAAGCAATACGCGATTCAGGTTTTATTTGTATTATGTTTTATTTTTATACCTATTCTTCCAACTTTTACACCTCAAAATAAATATGACCGTATCAACACCTTCAGTGTGGAGAAACTCAAAATGGATCCCATGATGCCTGGATCGATAAGACAACAATTTTTGGACGGCAGAATTGAATCGAATAAATCTCGACAACTTATTCAACCAGACGGGGAAAGAGATTCAAACGTTAAATTATTGGTACTCCCAGCACTGTTTCCTGAATAATTTCACAAGTGAACGATTAACATCAACTATCTACATTTAATTCACAAACCACTGGAAATTAACAGCACCTCCCCCGCATCCCTCAAGAAAACTTTCAACACTTTCACTAGGGATAAATTATCAGCATTAAACTCAAACTAAGATTTTTTCTACCCAGATAAAAAGAAACATTTAATTTTCTGCGGTATCTAATGCACATATATAAAAGGCTAGATAAGGCAGAAAATAATGAATACATCAAGAATAACTACGCCAGATAACGCCTGAATCTAGCCTTTTGTATGAAAGATTGCAAACATTCTTGCATGGCACATGACAGATTACAAACAATTTCGCCTCCTTTGGCTTGGAATTAAACGAAGGGAAATTTAACGCGCCTGTTAAATTCATTATTTTTTCTGTGTATTCTAGTGAGTAGTGAGATGTGTCCATTCCATCTGTCTGTCGTTCTCTTCGATGTGGCGTAACAATCAGCTGTGCTTTCCGGTTCTCCTTCATACGCAATTTTTACAAAGGAAAACTCAAACCTTTTCCTTTATTTTTCCAGTTTTGCGCAAAACGGAACTAAAAACTTATTA
Organism: Aedes japonicus; assembly: GCA_034211315.2. Taxonomy (NCBI): domain Eukaryota; kingdom Metazoa; phylum Arthropoda; class Insecta; order Diptera; family Culicidae; genus Aedes; species Aedes japonicus. Next base: position 20,392 of record JASCZW010004079.1, on the reverse strand, counting down.
TATATTTTTTTTCAATTTTACAGTCACATCATTATTTTAATCTATAGTTTTACACATTTTACACAAATTTCTTGAACAATCGGAGAGCAATTTTACTTCCTTCTGCTGTTCGGAAAGGCAAGGGATACTTCACTCGCTCTTAGTTCCCACATTTGTAGTAAAATTTTGTTTTCACTTGCCTGTTTCACATTCTAACATTTCTAACCAAATCCTTCAACCTATAGAACTATATTGATAGGTAATATAATACTTAAATTCTATTTTTGTGTCTACAGGTAACTAGCGAAAAAAATAGCAGAAGAGAAAAAACACGTCTGCTCGGAATCAAGGCACACTCCTTTTTTTTTCAAAAATTGTGAACCAATCTGTATCTCAAAACTCCACTTTTCCGACACGAATGCACACAAATTTGTAAATTGTCGTAAATAAACAAACCTCGAGTACTTCATGACAAGGGCATAAAAGCCAATTGTAAACAATAACTTTAAATATTGATCTCTCACAATCCCCAAAACTCCTATGATATTCAGTTACACCATAGAGTAAAGCAAACGTTTTTATACCAGATGCTGCTTTCAATTTTCGAAAGAGTTTTGAGATTTGTGAGAAATCGACGAATCCTAGAGAGTTTGAGCTGCTTATTGGAATACCTGTAACTAGAAATCAGAAGAAAAATGAGTATTTTCAATTTAATTCCAACTACCTTTGCTTAACTTGACAGATACGCGTATTTCGTCTACAATGTGCAGACTTCTTCAGTGTCTCGTACTAAGTCGAGTTATTAAGATAAGCAAAGGAAGTTGTAATTAAATGGAAAATACTAATTTTCTTCTGATTTCGAGAAATCGACGTTTGAAGTCATTGTTTACAATTGGCATTTAGGCCCTAATCATGAATAACTCGAGAAAATAACACCTCGAAGTATGTGACTATTTTGACCCTCGTCGGACAATGCGGCACCTCACCTCATTCGCGGCTTAACGCACGCACACTGTCTTGTCTATTGTTGTTTTAAAAACAATCTTTGTTTTCCCACAGATAACCTGAAGGTTTTCATTCTGGTTCGCGATATAAAAGATCTTGTTGACAGCTGTTTGTTATGTTTTCCCCCAAAACGCATTACCACATTACCGGAAGGCGCACTACCACACCCAGACGTGGTAACCTTAATACAGAGTATTATCATCATCATTGTGCACGGGAGACTACCTTTCACAACTGACACATTCTCGCACACTTTTTACCGGCCCTATCCGGGTTGGAAAACATGAACAAACGGTTCGCCACCGGATTCTGCGTCGGATGAGCAAGTTTTTGGCACTTTGGAAAACAAATTGCAAACCGCACGAGACCGAACTTTTCTCTTCGATTCTAAATATGTTTTCACTCCTTGATCACTAAGGGCAACCGAAAAACCAGTCAACTGAATATCTACATTGCATATATTCTTCCCAATGAAAATTTTAAAATTTCAATTGAAGGGAAAGATGGAAAAATCTGGCACCGAAAAATAAACATCAGTGAGTCACGTGAATGCAGGAAGAAGCAAAACTCATAAAAGATACACAGAATACACAGAATACAGACATACCACTAAGTCCAAAGGGCATAACTAAAGAACTCGAATACATGTTTGACACAGCACACTTGAATGGTTACTCCCGAAATCTAATACAAAACGTAATCAACAAACAAAAAACACAAAAACAATACAAACAATCACTCATCAAATTAACAGAAACACAACTCCAACTTAAAAGAATAGCAATGACATACGATAAACACACTACACAATAACGACCAATCGGAACTTTGGTATTGAAATAGTTTTTACTAAAGCTTGCTTCAGATAGAATTGGAACAAAAACAATTGCCTGTATTTCAGTTATTTATTATTGAATTCAAGATCTTTTTTTATACAAATGTAGCGTTTTCTTCATACTTTTAAGAAAAAATACGGATAAAATTATTCGTCACGGTTTCGAAGAAATTCTCGAATTTTTCCTGTAACACGGCTCATTAGGCGGCGCACACCTTCTTCGTCCATCGTTTTAGCTATCTTATTCCACCAGGTCTTCATCTGATTGATGTCTTTGACAACTTTTCCCTTTGCCTTGAGTCTCCTCTTCATGATTGCCCAGTATTTCTCAATAGGGCGGAACTGGGGGCAGTTGGGTGGGTTAAGGTTTTTCGGAACAACCTGGACCCCTTTCTCTGCATACCATTCTTGAACGACTTTGCTGTAATGACAGCTTGCCAAATCTGGCCAAAACATTACGGGATGGTCGTGGGATCGAATGAACGGCAAAATTCGTTTTTGGAGACACTCTTTTTGGTATAGTTCCGACGTCATTGTCTTATTTGTAACGAAAACATTCGTTTTTTGCCACAGCTGCAAATGCCCTGCCAAATCATGAATTTTCGTGCAAATTTGTCGGCAAAAACAAATTTAAATTTGGCTGGAACATCCCCCCGAGCCGTTGCCAAGTAAAACTTTTGACCTGGGATTTGCCCGAAGTCAGCCTTGACATAGGTTTCATCGTCAATCAGAAGACACCCGTCGAACTTGGTCAGCACCTGGTCGTATAGCTTCCGAGCACGGATTTTGGCCACACTATTCTGTTTTATGGTCCGATTTGGCTGTTTGCTAGCTCGATACGACTTGATTTCTTCCCGGAGTCGAGTTCTCCTCACGGTACTATGGGCAGCACCGAATTTTCTGGCCAAATCACGGTCCGACAGATTGGGATTCCTCTTAATCGTCTTCAAAATCTTACCACGCAGTTTCCGGTCGACAGTTCCACTCTGACGATTGGCTTGAGGCTTCCGAATCGTCGTCAATGTTTCCTTATACCGTTTGATAACGCGCGACACACTCAATTTACCTCGGCAAAATGTCCAAAATGTACCGATCAACTCGGCAGTTAACTTTGCTGATATCCCTGTTTAATGTTTGTTTGTTAGCTGAGTATCGGTAAAATTTTAGTTTGTTAGCCGAATCTTGGTAATTTATTCACTGAATCTCAGTCAATTGAAATGCCGAAATGATCGGCTGTTGGATTCTCGGTGAAAAAAACTAAGTGTGCATATGGTATTTCTGGGCAAATTCAGCTGTTTAGCTAGCCCAGATGCAGACCACAAATAACTGTGCACAATTTTTTCCCTTCTTTCGGCTTCCATGTTGATTGTTTACAAAGTACAGTCGATTTGCGGAATGTCAAAAATATATACGTAAAGCTGACAAAATTCCCGACACGTGGGCGCCAAGAACTCCCAAATCCGTCCACCAGGAGCGCCACAATATGAGCAAAAGTTTGTTTCAATTCTAAATTAAGCAAGCCTCAACAAACCTATAAATACTAACCTACTGTGATGTTCCCTTCAAGTCCAGCACTCGACACTAAAGAAGTCTGTAAGTCGCAGACGAAATAGGCCTATCTGTCAAAAGATAACCTTTATCTAGCGGAATTCAAAGAAATTGGCTCGCGTTTACGAATGCGAATTTAAAAGAAGTGTTTCAATGTTTAATTTTTTATTTTAAAAAGTGATCAAATGAAGTGTTAATTTTAAATTCTCTTAGTTTTCCAATCACAATCGTTCTAATAATACGCTCAAAAAAGGTTTTTAAATAGTGTGTTTTGAAAAGTGAAAATAAGGATATTCTGTTAAGCGCAACAAATGTTATTAGCGTTCAAAAACTTTTCAAAATAGCGTAAGGTTCTCATTTTCCAAAATTTTAAAATTACGTCCGGTATAGAAAAAGGTAGCATTGTTCTATCTTAAAATTTCCCTCAACGTTCTCATTTTTGAATATAGTGATAGACAATTATCGTTGACAGTTGCATGAGCCGTGATTGAAAACGTTAATATTATTGACTTTCTGTTATGGTGTTACAGAAAAGTGCCGTATGTCATTTTTTTAACCAAACTCTCACAATATTCCGTAACAAAATATTAGGACCACTCTTAGCAACAGATGCATCCCGAAAAAAATAGTATTTTCAATTCGTCGTATAGTGCAGCTTATTTGGTTATGAGCTTAACATAAGTTTATCATGATGATGTATGATGATGATGTAATACTACCATCTATTATAGCAAGGTAACTTTTCATAGCAGTGGAATAAAGGGTGCTTCGATCAAAATTTGGTCGATGTTAACTTGATGCATTTCCTTTCATCGTGCATTAAATATATTTGCACACGCCTCATTTTGATTTTGACGATCTATTTTGATGTTGAGATGAGAACTTCAGTTATCAAAATGAGGTCGAATGAAGCCAAGCAACGTTTCAAAATTTTGCACGTGCAGGGCAAAAATCTAAACCACTCTCACGCCAAGTTGGCAAAATTGTTGAATGTGGCTAAATAAACTCTTACCAACGTATTAAAAGTGTTCGGTGAACGTTTATCGTCAACCACGAAAGCTGGATCTGGGGGAAATCGAAAGCCGGAGGCCACAGCGACGAACAGTTCCCCGCTGGTTCGAGCGGAACCCCTACCTCTCCGTCCGAGATGTCGCAAAGAAGCTGGGAGTGGCGCCTTCAACCGTGAATAGAGCTAAAACACGAGCTGGACTGTCGTTTTACAAGAAAGTTGTGACTCCAAATCGCGACGATAAACAAAACACGTCGGCCAAAGCACGATCGCGAAAGTTGTACACGACTATGCTGACGAATTTTGATTGCATGGTACAAGACGATGAAACTTACGTCAAGGCAGAATTTAAACAGCTTCCTGGACAGGAATTTTACACGGCAACCGGACGAGGAAAAGTGGTAGATATTTTGAAGCACATTAAACGGTCAAAGTTCGTGAAGAAATATCTGGTGTGGCAGGCCATTTGTACCTGAGGCTTGAAGAGCAACGTTTAGATTGCGACCGGAACCGTCAACCAAGAAATTTATCTGAGCGAGTGCCTACAAAAACGTCTACTTCCTTTCCTGAAGCGACACAATTGTTCCGTTCTATTTTGGCCGGATTTGTCATCTTGCCATTACGGAGAAGAGGCCATGGAGTGGTATGCTGCCAACAATGTTCAAGTGGTGGCCAAGGACAAGAACCCTCCAAACACGCCAGCTCCTTCCAATCGAACAATATTGGGCTATCGTCAAGCGGAACCTTAAGAAGACTTAAAAAGCTGTTGTGAGCGAGAAACAGTTCAAGGCAAACGGGCGTTCTGCGGCGAATAGAGTGGACAAGGAGACTGTACAAAATCTTATGGCAGGTGTTGAACGAAAGACCCGGCAATTTTGCATTCGGTAAAAAAGGTTAGCTGAATATTTTTTCTGTATTCTGTATTTACTGAACTTGAAAAAGAAAAAAAATTGACTCTTCAAAAAAAACTTTGATCGACTCACACACATTACTGTTTGACCAAATTTTGATCGGAACACCATTTAATCTGAAAATTGATTTGATCAGGATTTCACTGTTGTTTATGATCCTCAAGATTCTGTTTGAAGGGCCAAAAAGGTTTAAGTGGGCCCTTAAGCAGAGACATTAACATTAAACCCGCGAATTGAAGGAAGAGAATCTTTTTACAAAAAGAAGTTCACACGCACAGCACCAGAATAGACTTATTAAACCTTATACGTGGGGTTGAAGAGCCCGCCCTCATTCCGTGAAATGTTAACAATAGAGAGGAGGCAGTCCCATGCTCTATATCCAAATTGTTTCACTTGGGTGCCCCGGTGGTCCCTCTATTTCCCCATTATATGTTATTTAATATTTAGTATATTTTGTTGTGGACATTTGATCGCTTATCTTGTGTTATTTGGCTGAAAGTCGAATTTGTTGGGTTTTTCGTTGCTTCACTTATTGCTTCACTTTGATGTTGGGTCCAGGTTGTCTTCTCGCTGTGTCAGATGGTATTGCTCGCGGTCATGGAATAGAGAAGAGAACAGGAGAAAGGAGAAAAAACATTAGTAGTTAGTAACATGCTATGTGCTTGTGAGATTTTCATGGTGATATTCTCACACGGCCGTATAAGAGATCATTATCGATAAATTTCAAGTCGTTTACTTAATGTTATCTCATTTAGTCATAGAAGACAAGAAACATTTTACAACTTGCTACATTTTGGAATATCAGGGCAATGATCCTCCATCACATCTTCAAGTGATCATTACAAGCTGTCCATTTGGTCCAGGCACTTTTAAACGTTGATGTGGCAGCCAATTCACACATCAAATCTGCCGCGACCAACTCGACAGAGCGCGGCCATACCCCTTTAGGAACATAAGGCCAGGAATCTTAGCAAAAAGTTTATCATGTATTGAAAATAAGTAGAATTTATTGAAAAATTTTGATCTAGGAATGCGTTTCAAACAACCTAATCCCTAAACCAAATCCCTAATGTAAAAAATCAAAATGTTTTTTTTTTTCAAATCCCGTAAACATTCCGCCTAAATCGTCCTGCCATCAATCTTCGCATCATTCTTTCCTATTAACCCATTATTAATACTAGTCAATTCTGCCAACCAATTTGCTGTCACCACAGAGCCCATTCTACACACACACGTCATCATCATCTGTGCCGCTGCATCAATCCCCGGAGCAAAACGCACAGGACGCTTTAATTGAATTGAAAAGCAATTAAGAAAATATTCAAATTATATTCTGTTGGTTTTCCACCCTCCCTGCCATCGTCGTCCAGTTTAACGAATTACTGCGCGACTAGGTCGCCTGTTTGTTGCGTTGCTGTTTAGAACTGCCATTCAGGCTGCCCGTGTTGAACCGACCATATGGAGAAACCATGCATGCTACACGGAGGCCTCGATTCGTTGGATCTTTGCGGTTCAGCGTTGGCAGACTTCACTCGGCGGTGCTTCTGGAGAACGTTGACCGTTCCGATCCCATTGGCACGGCAGTCCTGATGGGCACACCCGGACGACCGAAACGAATATTGATTGCGGAAATTGATTTCTAAAAGGGGTCTTTAGCCCTGGAGCTGCGGCCATCGGCCTGTACTAGAAGGTGCGCTTTCTGTTCTCCAGCAGTTGTACGCGCGTGGTTTCATCTCACCATTTCGTTTTCAGCCTCCCACCGCCATATTTTCGAGGTAAAAAAAATAAAAGGGATTCGATATTGGTTTCTCCACCCTATCCTTTGCCAGATGGATGGATGACGGTGCCGATGATGATGATGATGCTGATGGTGGTGGACTAGATGGGCCGCATGCGTTCGTAGAAAATATACAATTTTAACCAAATCAAATCAATCACAATTTTCTAAATTATACACTTCATCTAATCCATCTCGGAGAACAAATTCAATTTTTCCTCCGGAGGAGCGAATGTGTTGTTTATGTTGTTGCTTGAGGTTGCACTCGCCCGGTAACCGGAAGCGATAATGTTTAGCATTTTGGGGCGATTATATTATAGAGCTCGTACGGCACAGCGCAGGAACGTAAAAAGTGGAAAACCCCAAATAGATACGATGATGGTTCGGGAGCTTTTCCCTGGACTCGATGCAGTCAGTCAGCCAACAACGTCGAAATCCATTTACTTTGCCAATATCATTTAGGATCGGTTTTTTCTCTCTCCTGCTCACAGTTGTTATTGTTTTTATTTTCACCCTCCTTTGTGCCGGTGGACTTCCTCCCGATTTTTTTATAACTGCAGATCAATGTTGACGGGGAGCTTCTGGCAGTCTTTCATCTCTGTTTCGGACAGGAAAAGATTCGAAAATCGATTGGAAGATAAAACGTGCACAACTAAATTGTGAACCATGATTGATACAATAAAAGCGTTAGAAATCACATCACGGTGGTTGGAACGCAAGGACGACAGTGAAGGGGATGAAAAGAAAAAAGTAACGACTAAATCTAATTGAGTGGATAGGAACTTTGGAAATGCATCGTAGGGTACACGATTGTGTATAATTTTCATCGATTTTGATGCAATTCATCCTGCTCTACTTGGAACAGGACTGACACACGAGTGGGTTAGTTTGTTATATTTGTTTCATTCAAACAGTATTAAGAGACTAATATACTTGCACTCCAAGCTATTGATTCAACAAAGGAGGAATGTAGAAACAATAAGATAATTATGGAACATATACCCTATCATGGCATAAGCAGAGCTGCGTGCTGTCAGTAACTCAATTGACTTAAGATATTGGTTTACTACTGAGGTTTGCGTCAACCATCAGTTGAATCGGTTGAATCGGTTGTATCGATGCTTTGTTCTGCAATATTTTGTTATCGGGCGTAGCGTTTTGTCTATTGTTTCGGTTGCCTATTGTTCGTTACGTGAGTGATCGAGTGAGCATGATTAGCTCGTGGTTCGCCGGGTAAGGTGGGTCAGTGATGAGGTGCATAATTAATTGTGATCCAAATTATTCGTTCGTCATGCTCGCCACCCTTTCTTGGAACAAATAAACCACTGTTTCATTTTTTTAAGGGGGATATACAGTTAGAACGAGAAAAAAACTCGTTTTTGAAAAATAATTTCATGGGGAACTTTTTTTCAATTATAAGTGTATCTAGGGTAGGGAACGGCTTAAGCACCCCAAGACCCTATTCCAAGCACGGGGTAAACGTTAACCTACAACGCTCATTTTTTGCAGTATGGTGCTTCACTACATGGAGCACCATACTGCAAAAAATGAGCGTTGTAGGTTAAAGTTTACCCCGTGCTTGGAATAGGGTCTTTGGGTGCTTAAGCCATTCCCTACTCTATGTTGTATACAAAAAAATTGTTTCCAGATTTTCTTCAGCAAAATGGCTGGCGTTAGAGTGCGTTGAAAAAGTCGTTGTATTTTGCTTGTGCCGGCTTGCTTGGTCGCAGTTTCGATCTGAAACCTACTGACCCAAAACAATTACATTAATTACATTTATAGTTAGTAAATGAACTGAAAAAATAAGTAAAAAAAAACTTGCACTTTTGGCGTAACTTTTTTAAAAAAAAATTTTTTCGGCCATTATCACATTTTTTCCATATTTAATAATAAAATATAATAATAATTTTTAATTTCTATAGAAGGTAATACTATAATAAAGAAATCCTATAAGTTTCAGTTTAATCGAACTATTAGTTTTCGAGTTGTCACCGGCATTAACTCCGAAAATGCTGTTTTGAGAAAAACGCGTTTAAATTATTAATTATCGGTCTGCGCGCGAAGAAGACGTCTTCGAAAAACGATAAAACGAAACACTTGGAGTTCGAATTTCGAAAAAAAAGAAAAGGTATCAGGAGCGTATTATACGGGAAATTTACTAACTTTTTATGCAAAAAAAAAGATTATTTTGGTCATTCTAACTGTATATCCCCCCTTAAGTGACTCCAGCGGCATCCGTACTGTTAGTGTAGATCGGTCCAAGTTGGCTCTCAAGCGTTGTGATGAATTACCTTGTTTTCCTTATAACTATCACACTCCGTGGGTGGCCCCAACAGCATCCTTACTGTTGGTTTGAATCGGTTCAAATTGCAAATCGGTACTATTTTTTAAATGTTTCACTTAACAGCTTATCGTTAACCAAAACGAACCCTGATGCCACTCAATCCTGTTATCCGAAATCCCAGTGATTTCTCGTGGAAGTGCAGTGGACGTGGAAGTGCAGATACTGTTGGTTCTCTGTGTAATAACAGCTGATCTGGCAACAACGGAGTAACAAGCTTGGGTGGTCATTTATGCTCATTCACACTTAAGATGTTGTTTAACCACTGAATTTCATTTCGGACAGCGATCGTAGCAACCATGATTGAAGTGGAACGCCATTGGTCGTATCTAACCACATAAGCATTACTCAAAAAAATGCATGTTGCACTTTTATATGAATTAATGAAGTATGTTGTGTACAATGATCAATTTAGAATTACATAATTTATTTTTGTCCTCGGTACAAATGCACCACTCAGAATTACTCGCGTAAAAAAAATTCTGGATCGATTGCCAAGAAACTTTCATGGAATGAACAACAATACATAAGCTTGATTTGAATAATGTATCGAAAAGTAGTTATAAACATTTAATAAGCAATACAGCCTCATTTAAGCTGTATACAATTTTAGCGTGTTTTCTTTTTACATTTTGTTTACTTGTCAAAAAGCCTGTTTTGATTCGTTTCTTCTCATTATCACAGTTTTAGACGAAATTTCACGGATTGATCTTGGTGTACGAAAGAAAATTCTGCACTCTTGGTGTACGAAAAAAAAATGTAGCATGCAATGAGATTGCCAAAAATGTCAAAGGGCATCCAGTATGTGAGAAACAAGTTATAGAAAAAGAAATGGTGAGCAGCATACCCTGCAGGATCTGCCGAGAACTGTAATGTAATACAGCCCCCAGCCTGCTATTGGGGCCACTCCCGACTCGGCTCCAGCAATTCCGAATAGGACCAAAAACTTGTCAATTATGTTCAGGAGAACAAAGCAGCCTCTACTCATGATTTGGCAGCGAAATACAGAACTAGCATCATCCCGATGCTGCGATCTTTATCCAGCGGATTAAGAAAATAAATGATTTGAAGCAATCTCCAGAGCAGAAGTTTCATGCCAAAATGCCGAAAGCTGGACAACCGCCCATGTAACAAATTTAGTTTTATTCAAACCGTACAGCACTCCTCCCGGTTTGTTGACAAAACTACATTCAAAACTGTTTTGACCACCAACATGCATCTATGCATCTTTATAGCCGAAATGTGTACAAAGTGGCCCACTCTATATACGGTTGTGGAATCAACCTAAAAAAAACCTTTATAAGACCATAAAGATTTTGAAAATGTTCTAATGCAAGATGGTCTGCCCACTTGAGCACCTTAATAAAACTTATTGGCTGCCATCAAAACTAGCATTGAGCCTAATGGCCACAGCTGTCAAACTTGACTATGATATCGTGGTTGGTTTTTGTTGTTCGATTCTTTGCTCTTCTGATTCATTTAACAGTAAATAATGTCTAAGAAAAAAGTTCTAGTGTAACGGAAATTTTGTCTGATAGCAAAATATCCAAAACAAATTGAGTATTTTACAGCGTATCATGTTCCAAATCATATGCGCATTTAATTTTATGGTGAATTTTGGCACGATAAAAGCGGAAAATTTATGCGCCTCTGAGATTATGAGAGTTTACATCAACAAAAACAAAATCGAAACATATGTATTCGATAAATTTATCATGAATTTCCTGATTCACCACATATCTCAAGGGTGATGTCGTCTGCAAACCCGACGATTTACACCCCGTTCGGAAATTCAAGCCGTAGTACCTCGTCGTACATCGTGTTGCAAAGCATCGGACCCTGAACGAACCTTGCGGGACGCCTGTGATCGAACCTACCTATGTACACCAGCACGTGATTCTGGAAATAGCTTCCCAGAATCATTGGAGCGAGTCAGCGATAGCTACCCAACTGGCGCTATTGAACGCATTTCGCACGTCCAGGGTGACCACTGCACAGTAGCGGACACCTCGCCTCTTGCGCAGGATTGCCACTTCGGCTGTTTTGGTGACGGACAGAATTGCCGACGGACATCCACCGTTGACTTCCCTTTACGAAACCGTCTAAGCCCTCCGTGTACTTGGTTAATCTGTTAAGGATACCTTTTCGAGCACTTTGCCCGCTGTATCGAACAGGCATATAGGTCTATATGCCGATGGGTCCCCAGGTGTCTTCCCTGCCTTTGGTAGCAGTATTAGAGTCTGGATTTTCTAGGCGTCCGGGAAGACGCCCTCGTCCAGACATCTTTGTAGGTGTGAATGTAGTTCCGCGTAGAATGGTGGAATCAGGCGTGAGCGACGCGTGCGGTAGTGCTACGGCATCGGAGGCAGGTGTTACCAAGCTAGGTGTGGCCATGGATGGGCCAGGACTCATCCGAGCGATGGATAGGATGCGGGAAACTCTTCCTAAGGTGATGGAGGTGTCTGAGCAATTGGACGCGATTATCGACTTCACGTCGTCACGCAACAATATTGCGAAGGACCTCAAATTGAGCCTTTTGAGGCTACGCATGACAGTGCAGGCTGCATGCAAGGAGAGGGAAGAGCTGGAGGCCAAGATCCTAGCCGAGCAAAGTGCCAAAGAGTTAGCACGACTAGCAGCTACGGAAAGGGCAAGGGACATAGCCTCGAAGAGGACTCAGACGGATGCAGCCGTCCACACTACCCATGGGGGCAGAGACATCCAAGCGGGCTAGGCAGTCCCCGGGCGAAACAGCGCCTGGCGCTTCTAAGAAGCGTATCGTGTCGGATGCCCCAGAAGGGAAACAAACCTATGCGAAAGTGGCGGCGGGGTCCGAGGGTCCATCCTCGCGACCAGCTTCGGCTGCCCGTAAAGAGAGAGGCCCCGACGCCAAGCCCAGCGCGAAAGGCGCGACACCAAGCTCGCGTGTTGTTTCAAGCGCCGAAGAGGGCCCGAACGGCAGGGCCCCAACGACAACAGCTGTAACCAGCACGGAAGCAGACGCTAGTGCTAGGAGGGGGACGAGTGACGACCCCAGGCGTGGCAGGGAAAGCCACTGGAACAAGGTCCGGAAAAAGGGAAGTAGGACTCAAAAAGAAAAAGATAAGCGACAGGTGGCCCGCAAGCTTCTTCCGACCCCAACCGCGGAGAGGCCCTCATCGTCAAGACCGATGCGTCTAAGTACTCGGAGGTCTTGAAAGCGATGCGCGGGGACGCTAAACTGGCAGGCTTAGGCGCCGACGTGCGGAGTATACGCCGTACCCACACCGTCGAGATGCTCTTGGAGATTAAAAAGGAGAAAACGCAAAAAGGCCCGGCGTATAGAGACCTTGCAAGGCAGGCCTTAGGTGAGGGTGTGGAGGTGCGCGCCCTCGTCTCGCAGGTGATGATCCAGTGTAAGAACTTGGATGAGATCACCAAGGCAGACGAGATCTCCACTGCACTCAAGGAACAGTGCAAGGTCGAGGTTGCTGCGGCAGGTATACGTCTGAAGAAGGGTCCACTCGGGACCCAAGTTGCAACCATGAGGGTAGCGGCAGTCGACGCGGACGCGGCGTTGAAAGTGGCGAAGGTGAAGGTGGGATGGTCAATATGCCCACTAAGCCTACATCAGCCGCCAAAGGCATGCTTTAGATGCCTAGAGAGTGGGCACATGTCCTGGGAGTGCAAAGGCCCAGATCGCAGTAACATGTGCAGAAGGTGTGGCAGCACTAGCCACAAGGCGCGGGATTGCAAAGGTCCCCCCAAATGCTTGATGTGCGCCGGGAAACCGGACGATAAGCACGTCATGGGGGGGCAAGTGCCCAACCGCTAAGGGTATACCAACGAGCCAACCGTAATGCAGGTAACTCAACTAAACCTGAACCATTGTGAGGCCGCCCAGCAACTGCTGTGTCAGACAGTTAGCGAGTCGGCATCGGATATCGCCATTATTTCCGACCCATACCGCATCCCATCCTGCAACGGGAACTGGTTTGCGGACAAAGCCAGTATGGTGGCATTATGGACGACGGGCAAGTACCCGGTTCGGGAGGTTGTGTCTACCACAAACGAAGGCTTTCGGTTGTAAAAGTGAATGGAGTGTTCTTCTGCAGCTGCTATGCACCGCCAAGATGGTCGATCTAACAGTTTACCAATATGCTCGATCGGATGACAATGGAGCTAACTAGCCTGACCCCGTTGGCAATAGCGGGAGACTTCAACGCTTGGGCGCTCGAGTGGAGGAGCCACCTTACCAACCCTAGGGGCCTAATTCTTCTGGAGGCCTTGGCTAGGCTCAACGTAGACCTTGCCAATGTGGGTACCAAGAGTACCTACCACAGAAACGGAGCGGAATCGATTATCGATATAACATTCAGCAGTCCTGGCCCGCTGATAAGCAATTGGAGGGTGGATGATGGCTACACCCATAGCGACCACTTGGCGGTTCGATATTGTATCGTCCACAATACAAGGCAGCGTGTGGAAAGAGGAGCATCTACTCCATTTGCCTGCAGACGGAGGACGTCCTACTTTGATGTAGAGACTTTTAAAGAGGCGCTTGAGTGGGAACGGAATTTACGCGAAACCCAGGAACCTTGCGGCGAACGACTCCTTATGACACTTACACGAGCGTGCGATGCGACCATGCAGAGGGAAGTCAAACCGAGGAATGATAGATTGCCGGTGTATTGGTGGACGGAGTCGATTGCCGACCTCCGAAGAACATGCCTCCACGCAAGACGGAGGGTGCAGAGAGCGCGGTCAGACGCCGAGAGAATCGAGCGTAGAGGGGCGCTAGTCGCCGCGAAGGCCGCACTAAAGAGGGAAATAAAGGCCAGCAAGCGAGCCTGCTTCGAGGGTCTGTGTTAGAAGGCCAATGCGAACCCGTGGGGTGACGCCTATCGGGTGGTAATGGCCAAAACCAGAGGATCGGCGGCTCCAATCGATCGTTCATCAGAGCTGCTGCAGGTGATCGTTGGGGGGCTCTTTCCAAGCCAAGACCCGAGTCCAAGGCCCCCCGCCGCCGTAGATTTGTCCCATGACCAGCGTTCCAGTATCCCAGACCTTAACGCTGTCATAGCGACTAAAGGGTTGACGGCTCAGCCGAACACCCGTGACCACGTGGGCATTGATAACGGCACAACGGGGGCCGGCGACGAGGCGACGGTGACGAATGATGAACTCATTGCGATAACAAAGTCGGTAAAGGTGAACAAAGCGCCGGGACCGGATGGTATCCCGAACCTGGCCATCAAGACGGCTATCTTGCTGGATCCCGAAATGTTTAGGGTGGTGATGCAAAAGTGTCTGGACGAGGGCGTCTTCCCGGACGTCTGGAAAATTCAGAACCTTGTGTTGCTACCAAAGACAGGGAAGCCACCAGGAGATCCATCGGCATATAGGCCTATATGTCTGTTGGATACAGCGGGTAAGGTGCTCGAGAGGGTAATCCTCAACAGACTGACAACGTACACGGAGGGTATAGGCGGTCTGTCTAATAATCAGTTTGACTTCCGCAAAGGGAAGTCGACGGTGGATGCCATCCTGTCCGTCACCAAGACGGCTGCGGTGGCAATCCAGCGCAAGAGGCGAGAAGTACGATACTGTGCAGTGGTCACCCTTGACGTGAGAAACGCATTCAATAGTGCCAGTTGGGAGGCTATCGCCGACTCGCTCCAGCGCCTACAGGTTCCTGGGTACCTGTACGAAATTCTCGGAAGCTATTTCCAGAATCGCGTACTGGTATACAATACAGAGGCAGGCCAGAAACGTGTCCAGATCACCGCAGGCGTCCCACAAGGTTCGATCCTGGGTTCGGTGCTATGGAACACGATGTACGACGAGGTACTGCGGCTTGAGTTCCCGAGCGGGGTAAAGATTGTCGGGTTCGCAGACGACATCACCCTAGAGATATGTGATGAATCCATCGAAGAGGTCGAGTTAACGACCTCACACTCCACTGGCATTGCGGAGAGATGGATGAGCTCCAGGCAATTGGAACTAGCCCACCATAAGACTGAGGTCACGGTGGTGAATAAAAGGAAATCGGAGCAACATGCGACGATCAGTGTAGGTAACTGCACAGTAGAATCGAAGAGGTTCCTGAGGTATCTTGGGGTTATGATCAAGCTGTTCTTTGTCAGTCACGTCGATTACGCTTGCAAGAAAGCCTCAATGGCTATATCGGTATTATCCCGCATGATGTCGAATAGCTCGGCGGTGCAAGGGAGTAAGCATAAACTCCTGGCCAGCGTCGCCCTGTCCATATTTAGGTCCGGCGGGCCGGCATGGATCACCGCCTTGAGTACCAAGAGCTACGCAAGTAAGCTAGAGAGTACACACAGGCTTATGTGCCTAAGAGTGGTTGGTGCTTACCGAACGGTATCATGCGACGCGGTCTGTGTCCTAGCTAGGATGATGCCAATAAGCATGGTCATAAAAGAGGACGTAGAGTGCTTCGAACAACGTGGAACAAGAGGTATTCGGAAGACCACTAGAGCCGTATCCATGGTTAAGTGGCAAAGGGAATGGAATAATTCCACCAAAGATCGATGGACCCACCGACTAATCCCGAAATTAACCGGGTGGGTTGGTAGGCGACACGGGGAGGTGAACTTCCATTTAACGCAGATATTGTCTGGCCATGGCTGTTTTAGACAATACCTGCATAAATAGGGGCATACACAGTCCTCCGCATGCAGCGAGTGCGTGGAAGTCGCATGTCCTTGCTTCGACGGCGCGAGATCAGGCATGTTTGCCGTAAGCGGTCACGACAAGATTCCGGATAATTTGGTCCCGAGGATGTGCCAGGACCGGGACGTCTAGGACGCGGTATGCGTAGCAGCCTCCCAGACCGTCCTCGATCTCCAACAAAAATGGCGAAACGACCAAAGGCAGGTCGCTGGGACCACCTAACTACTAAAGCCCTAAGTAGCTAGACATAGTGGGTGCTGAACAAGCACAAGAGCCCCCTCCCCGAAGTAATGCCGAAAGGTGGTTCCGAGGAGGGCCGGGGCTTAAGCTACGGGTGGGTTTTTAGTGGGTCGAGGAGTTGGCACCCTCATCCCCACACCCTGAGTTCTTCAGGTGTCTGGTTGCATATTTAAGATATATAAGACCACCTTCAATATTTTTTTCTGATTATTCGACAACAGTCACTCGTCAGCTGGCAGTATAAATGGTGTAAAGGAGATTTGGGACGATGGCATTATTCTATCATCACAAAAGTGTCAAAGAAATCTTGGTTTTGGGGGATGGATGTGGGTCGAGACTTCATTCGTGTGATGCCTCGTTTCATGTCCAATCATTATTCTTTGAACGCTAATTTATACCGAGTTTGGCTGAGCGACAATCTTCTGTGAATGTGGACAAGGTTATCAGGACGCAGATCTCATTATTTGGTCATGTGCTGAGCATCGTGGAGTCAGATCTGAGCTTTATGATTTGTTTCAGGCTTGAGGTAGACAATCCAATGTACCGGTATGAGATATTTTGGCTGTAGCTGGTTTGGAGTATATGAAACTCATTCATTTGTGTTTAACTAACATTAGCCTTAAATTGTGGTTCGTTTAACCGGTTTGTTTAGTATTAGCTTTTTTATCTGTGTGTGTTTTTTTTCTTTCTCAGAAATGTTCAAGTCAAAAAAAAGTTGAATAGTTATAGGTTTTTAGACAATTCAGAATTTAAAATAAATTTGTTTTGTAAACCATACCATACTGTTGTTCCTATTAATCTCGAAAAAGCCGCGAGTAACCATTGTATTCCATTTTTTTTTTCAGTACAGTCTTTACTATCCTGCTTGTTGTTGTGGCGTTCCTACCGTTCACATTCTTGGTCAAAAGTAGCTGTCAGTTGTTGAATATTTTTAATTTTCAGTTTTTTTTACCCGAGCAAACTTGACTTAATCAAAACACATGAACTTGATGAAGATACCACAAATTTGACCGAGAGACTCATTTAAAAAGTTTTGCCCGACTCCCGCCTGGAGACCGACCACTGTGCTTTCTGAGGATGAGTTTATACGCAGATTAGCCCTAAGCTAGTTTATGAAATTTTGAATATTACCTGAGTGTGTGTTCCAAAACAATTTATCAAAATTTTGTGGGGTGGTGCAAATTATCGAGCTTGCTCTGCTTTATTTAATCCATATCATTTTAAGTTCTTACAATGCTTCCAAAATATTTTATTTATGGACATGGATGTACAAGTACATGGATGGAATCGATTAATTTACCGGAGTAGCTGCGATGATTTCAACCACCCTGATCCATAAGTTTGCATATACATACCCTTACCGGTCTGAGTACTGACTGGTATCTTACATTCACGAAGGGTAACAATCATCATTAGTAGATAATTGCTTGAGAGGTTTATAATTGTGCGTGCAAATGAGCAGACTCAATTTTCAGCTAAGATTTCGGTTTCTGCTTTTTTTTCCTCATTTCGTTTCGCTCACGTAAAGTACGGTGATTTGATTGAAGCTAACCCGATCAGGGTGTGATCATTTTGAGTTTTATGTTTGGAGAAAAAATTGCTCGATCATAAGGGTTTATTATCGACGTTGTTTTTCGAGCTTTTCGTGCGTTTTTGCGCACTTGAGTAGATTTTTTTCTTCTTCTTCTGCTGGATAATTGCTATGAATAATAATTGCCTGAAAGGATCGTGTAGCCTATTGGAAAACCGATGCCGTAGGTGCATGAATTGAAAGGTGATTAATAACCCTCTGCGAATCGGTCGGCGGGAAAATGGATTTTCTCTGGTTATATAAAAACAAATCACAAATCGTTCACAACACTTTGAAACCTTCCGAAGGTAACATCTGCTATTCTCGAGGGTCGGGTCGTGTAATGGTAGAGAGATGTGTGCGCATACGTTTTTGGCCAATTTATGAAACATTCAATTGAGCCTGCAATTAACATTTAGGAGGCAGCATTACCTTCCATGCTTGCGTTCCAGCCATTTTTAAGCATCATGCTGTGAAAATCATAGAGCAACATGTTACGAATCGCACATCGATTGACCGCCTACCGACGCTTGTTTCAAGCTTGTTTGATTTGTATGCATGTAATCACGTGGGCCAGTCTCTCACCGGTATTCGCGTTGGCAAAGGCGAAAGTGTCTTGTAACCATCGTTTCGTAAGAGCTGAGATGTCTTCATTGGTCCTAAAGCATGCTTAGTAGGAGCTCTGAGTATCTGAAAAAGGTACTTATCTCCTTCAATCATTCATTGTATATTGAATCATCCCAACACAGTTCAGGAATTCCTGCAGTCTTGTGCTGGAACGCATTTTTCCACCAAAACAGCTCACGCTTGCAGTTCTCCTTTATTGTCATTCCAAGCATGCAAAAAAAAAAAATAGACAATCAAATTTGATTTATATATTTTATGCAATTTTTGATGAAGTTCCATTCTTCCGTGCAGCATCGTTCCACACAATAGTTTATCCTCACAGTACATCACCGCCGGGACTGGTTGATCCAAGCGACACGTTCGATGCAAGCTAGATTTTTACAATGTTAAATCCAATTTGTCCCTTCTGATCGGAAATCAGCGCTGCACAACTATGCTCTCTTCTTGTGAAAACATTTTCCGCAACGTTCAATCCACTTCTGCCTTTGTTTCACAGGAGGGAGTAATCAGAATCGTTCGCTCTTCATCGCAGGAGAAAAAAAAAATGCACACACTTTTCAATTCAAAAGTCATCAAAACGCTCACGAGGACGTTTGATGTAAAAGTGAATCATAATACGCATAATTTTCCCGCTGTTATCAGCAGGAATTCCAACATCTGTCTAATTTCTGCACAGCGCCGTGATTGTGTTTGCTCGCGTGCCCGGGTCCGAAAAATTAATCTGCTACATTTACAAATAACATTTAGGTATAACCAACGCGGCATGAACTCCGACTCCGAATCACAACCGCGCGCGATGTCAAAACTTAATTACAGGTTAACATTTGATCAACTCATAATTCGATACTGGGTAGTTCGCTCGCTCATCAGAGATGCCGAATCCGTAGTGCTCAGCGCGCTCTATAGCGAACTGCGTTGTTGGCAGGGTGGCAGTTGATTTAGAGGAGTGTATAATGTGTTATCGGATGCGAAATCGTATCGAAACGTAAGGAGGGTCGTTCCACATGTCGACCGACCGACGAACCGACCGACCGCCGCAGGATAGAAAACGAAAATTATTCAATCAAGTAAACGCGGGTAACAAAGTTGCTGAAGAGATTTTGATAAAATTATTCAATTTTCGGGCCAGCTGTATGTTCCGATCGGTGGCAACGGTGTGGAAGGATGGTGAGTGGCGGAACGAAGGACGGAACGAACCCAGCGAATTTCGGGTTTAACTGAAAGATCGTTAACTTGCCTCGGTTGGGCGATTGTGGGTGTGGACGCCAAATGGTGCGGTTGAGAGGAATAATGGAAAATATTGCAATGAACATAGCGGGGATTATGGAGAGATGATTGAGGTAGAATCTTCAAGTGGAAGTAAATTAGTAAGCTGATGTACGAATAATCCAGATTTGTTTTAAAAGTTCATTCACAAAGTCTCCATTTTCAATTTACATCTATATACACAGATACAAAGAAACACTGAATTTTCTGCGTTATCTAATGCACATAAAGGGAATGCTAGATTTGACAGAAAATAATGGGATATTTCATGTAAATTTAAGCCAGATAACGAGTAAATCTAGCCAGTTGTATGAAAAATTGCAAACAATATCGTTGTTTACGCTTCTTTGGCTCGGAATTACACGAGGGGAAATTTTACGCGCTTGTTAAAATTAATTATTTTTTTCTGTGTATATAAAATTGAAATGCTGTCCGTTCTTGACAGCATTACTCACGAACGACAAGATAGATTTACTTGATTTTTTTGGTTCGTTTTGATTCCTGACAGATTTCTTTTAAAAAATAAAAAATACTGGAAAATGAAAAAAAATCATAAAAACCAAACTTTTGTATGGGAATATCATAATAGACAGCAATACCATCTTTCGA